>PVIH01002753.1:0-179030 GCA_004025045.1 Sigmodon hispidus | reverse complement strand
AGTGCAAAAAATTACATAATAATACAAAGGACAACATGGTAACTCCAGAAGAGAGTGGCGATCTTACAAATACAAGACCTGAACTGAGCAATGAAGAGGAAACAGAAGGAAGCAACACCAAAAATTCCTTTTTGATGATCATCGAAGCTCTAAAAGAAGATATGAAAAAAAGCCTTAAAGAAATAGAAGAAAATACAAAGAAAAAATTGGAAGAGATGAACAAATCTATGAAAGAAACATGCCAGGAACTAAAAGCTGAAATAAAAGCTGATATAGAAGCAATAAAAAAGGCACAAAATGACACAAAGATAGAAATAGAAAACCTGAAGAAAAAATCTGGAACCACAGATACAAGCATAACAAACAGAGTTCAAGAGATGGAAGATAGAATCTCTGAAGTGGAAGACTCAGTAGCTCAAATAGATATATCAGTCAAAGAAAATAGTAAAACTAAAAAAGTCATAACTCAAAATTTTCAGGAAATCTGGGACACCATGAAAAGACCTAATTTGAGAATAATAGGAATAGAAGAAGGAGAAGAATAACAGCTCAAAGGCACAGATAATGTTTTCAATAAAATCATAGAAGAAAACTTCCCTAACCTGAAGAAGGAAATGCCTATAAAGATACAAGAAGCTTACAGAACAATAAATAGATATGATCCCAAAAAAAGTCAGCGCGCCACATCATCATCAAGACACAAAACATACAGAACAAAGAAAAAATTTTAAGAGCTGCAAAAGAAAAGGGCCAACTCACATATAAAGGCAGACCCATCAGAATAATGCCTGACTATTCAATGGAAATGATGAAAGCTAGAAGGGCTTGGTCAGAAGTTATACAGACGCTAAAACAGCATGGCTGCCAAACTAGAATACTATACCCTGCAAAATTATCAGTCACCATAGATGGAGTAAACAAGGTATTTCAGGACAAAGTTAGACTGAAAGAATATCTAACTACCAACCCATCACTACCGAGAGTATTAGAGGGAAAACTCCAACCTAAGGACCTCAGATACACCCAAGAAATCACAAACAATCAATAAGTCCACAGAAGAATATCCTAGAGAAAGGAAATACAAACAAATTGTCACCAAAAATGGCAGGAAATATGAATCAATGGTCACTAATTTCCCTTAATATCAATGGTCTCAACTCTCCTATAAAACGTCACACACTAACAAGATGGATACAACAACAGAAGCCATCCTTCTGTTGCCTACAAGAAACACACCTCAACTGCAAAGAGAGACACAGGCTTAGAATAAAGGGTTGGGAAAAGATTTTCCAGTCAAATGGTCCTAAGAAACAAGCAGGGGTTACAATCCTAATATCTAACAAAGTAGACTTTAAGCTAAAAGCAATTAAAAGGGACCAACATGGTCACTACTTATTCATCAAAGGAAAAATTGGTCAAGAGGAGATTTCAATCTTAAATATTTATGCCCCTAATATAGGGGCACCTACATATGTAAAAGAAACACTGCTAAAGCTCGAATCCCACATCAATTCTTACACCCTAATAGTGGGAGACTTCAACACCCCACTTTCAACCCTGGATCGATCAACCAGACAGAGCCTCAACAGAGAAATAAGGAGTCTAAATGAGGTTATGATGCAAATGGATTTCATAGATATCTACAGAACCTTCCACCCAAAGGCAATGTAATATACATATTTCTCAGCTCCTCATGGAACTTTCTCCAAAATTGACCACATAATTGGTCATAAAGCAAATATCAGCAGATACAAAAAAATGGAAATTATCCCTTGTAACATATTGGACCACAAGGGCCTAAAGTTAGAGTTCAACATCAACACCAAAAGGAAGCCTACCAACTCATGGAAACTAAACATCAATCAGCTGAACCATCTTTGGGTCAAGGAAGAAATTAAGAAAGAAATCAAAGTCTTCCAAGAATTCAATGAAAATGAATCTACAACATATCCAAACTTGTGGGACACAATGAAAGCAGTCTTAAGAGGAAAATTCATAGCGCTAGATGCCTATAGGAAAAACCTTGAGAAATCCCACACTAGAGACCTAACAGCTCAGCTGAAAGCCTTAGAACAATTAGAAGAAAACTCACAAAGAAGGAGTAGACTGCAGGAAATAATCAAACTTAGAGCTGAAATCAATACAATTGAAACAAAAAGAACAATACAAAGAATCAGTGAATCTAAGAGTTGGTTCTTTGAGAAAGTTAACAAGATAGATAAGCCCTTAGTCAAACTAATCACAAAAACAGAGAGTGTCCAAATCAACAAAATCAGAAATGAAAAGGGGGACATAACAACAGACCCCCAGGAAATACAGAGAATTATCAAGTCATATTTTGAAAATCTGTATTCCACAAAAATGGAAAACCTAGAAGAAATGGACAGCTTTCTGGACAGGTACCATCTACCAAAATTAAATGAAGATCAGATTAATTACCTAAACTGGCCTATAATCCTTAAGGAAATTGAAACTGTTATTAAAAACCTCCCCAAAAATAAAAGCCCTGGTCCAGATGGCTTCAGTGCCCAATTCTACCAGACATTCAAAGAAGAATTACTACCGTTACTTCTCAAACTATTTCACACAGTAGAAACTGAAGGAATATTGGCAAATTCCTTTTATGAGGCCACAATCACCCTAATACCCAAGCCACTCAAAGACACAATAAAGAAGGAAAATTACAGACCAATTTCCCTCATGAATATTGATGCGAAAATTCTCAACAAAATTTTGGCAAACTGTATACAACAATGCATAAAAGATATCATCCACCTTGACCAAGTAGGCTTCATCCCAGAAATGCAGGGCTGGTTTAACATAGGAAAAACTGTAAATGTTACCCATCATATAAACAAATTAAAGGAAAAAAATCACATGATAATATCCTTTATGATTAAAGCCCTGGAGAGATCAGGAATACAGGGAGAATACCTAAATATAATTAAGGCAATTTACAAGAAGCCGACAGCCAGTATAAAACTTAATGAAGAAAAACTCAAAGCAATCCCACTAAAGTCAGGAACTAGACAAGGATGTCCTCTCTACCCTTATCTATTCAATACAGTTCTCGAAGTTTTAGCTAAAGCAATAAGGGAACAAAAATAGATTAAGGGCATACAAATTGGAAAAGAAGAAGTGAAGCTATATCTATTTGCAAATGATATGATTGTATACATAAGTGACCCACAAAATTCTTCCAAGGAACTGCTTCAGCTGATAAACACCTTCAGCAATGTAGCAGGATACAAGATAAACTCAAAGAAATGAGTAGCTCTTCTATACACTAAAGATAGAAGAGCTGAAAAAGAAGTAAGAGAAACATTACCCTCATATTAGCTGCAAATAGTATTAAATTCCTTGGAGTAACTATAACCAAAGAAGTAACAGACCTATTTGACAAAAATGTTAAATCATTGAAGAAAGAAATTGAAGAGGATATCAGAAAATGGAAAGCTCTCCCATGTTCCTGGATTGGTAGGATCAACATAGTAAAAATGGCAATTCTACCAAAGGCAATCTACAGATTCAATGCACTGCCTATCAAAATCCCAACACAATATTTTGTGGATCTTGAAAGAACAATACTCAATTTCATTTGGAATAACAGGAAATCCAGGATTGCCAAAACAATTTTACTCAACAAAAGAACCTCAGGAGGTATCACCATCCCTGACTTCAAGCTATACTATAGAGCTACAGTAATAAAAACAGCCTGGTACTGGCATAAAACCAGACTTGTGGACCAATGGAATAGAATTGAGGATCCAGACATTAACCCAAAAACCTATGAACACCTGATCTTTGACAAAGAGGCCCAAAACATTCAATGGAAAAAAGATAGTATATTTAACAAATGGTGTTGGCATAGCTGGATGGAAGTGTGCAGAAAAATGCAAATAGATCCGAGCCTGTCATCCTGCACAAAACTCAAATCCAAGTGGATCAAAGACCTCAACTTAAACCCAGCCACTTTGAACTTGATAGAAAAGAAAGTGGAAAATACACTTCTACAAATTGGCACAGGCGACCACTTCCTAAATATAACACCAGTGGCACAGACACTAAGACCAACAATCAATAAGTGGGATCTCCTGAAGCTGGGAAGCTTCTGCAAAGCCAAGGACACTGTCAATAGGACAAAACGCCAACCTACAGAATGGGAAAAGATTTTCACCAACCCTACAAGTGATAGCGGACTGATCTCTAATATATATAAAGAGTTCAAGAATTTAGAGCCCAAAACCCTGAATAACCCTATCAAAAAATGGGGTACAGATTTACAAAGGGAATTCTCAGCAGAGGAACTACGAATGGCTGAAAGGCACTTGAAAAAGTGCTCTTCATCTTTAGCCATCAGAGAACTGCAAATCAAAACAACTTTGAGATACCACCTAACACCTGTTAGATTGGCTAAGATAAAAGGCACAGATGACATTCTATGTTGGAGAGGATGCGGAGCAAAGGGAACACTCCTCCATTGTTGGTGGGAGTGTAAGCTTGTTCAGCCACTTTGGAATGCAATATGGAGGTTTCTCAGAAAATTGAGAATCAATCTCTCCAAGGACCCAGCAATACCACTCTAGGTGTATACCCTAAAGAGACACATTCACATACCAAAGGTATTAGCTCAACTATGTTCATAGCAGCATTATTTGTAATAGCAAGAACCTGGAAACAACCTAGATGTCCCTCTACTGAAGAATGGATTAACAAACTGTGGTACAACTACACAATGGAATACTACTCAGCACTAAGAAAAAACGATATCCTAAAATTCGCAGGCAAATGGATGGATTTGGAGAATATCCTCCTGAGCGGGATATCACAATCTCAGAGAGATAAGCAGGGGATGTACTCACTCCTCACTCACTAGTGGTCTCTAAACAAACAAACAAGAAAGAAAAAAAGCCAAACATGCCCAAGTGGCAAACCACAACCACTGAACAGCTTGGGATCAGAAACACCCTGGACTGACCCTTCGAACCCCACTCCAACTATAGGAATACCATATTCATTCTTGAGGGTGGGGGGGACAAAACTGGATTTGGCCAGGAGTGGAGACTGATCCAAGCATTATTGGGTCAGTAGGACCATAGGACTGTCTGCTCCCTGCCCAGTGAAGGGATGGGGAGTTGCAGAGAAGAGAAATGTCAAGATGTGGTGGGAGGGGGAAGGGACCTTGAATGAGGATATACAGCGATGGGAAAAAAAAATTCAGAGGGAAAGCTGAACACAAAGAAAATATATGTGTAGCAATCTTATTTGCATTACCACCCTTGATAAGCCATGCTTATGATTCTTATCCTATTCATAGTTATTGTTAACTTTTCCTCATTTTAAATTCATGTTACTGTTTTTTTGTTAAATACAAAATAAAGAAGGAAAAAAAAGAAAAGAAAAAAAAAAGAAAGAAAGAAAACAGGTACCAAAAAAAAAAAAAAGAAAAATTGTCCTTTTCTCATAGGCCTTGTTTATCAGTTCCATACAAGTTTCTCTGTAAACCAGTCACCTAGAAATCTAGGGGCGTGAGAAACTTGTGATGAGAATACTTTCTGTACAGAAAAGGTAATGCCGTGGTGAAGTAAGCTTTCAGACTCCTTTAGAAAATCTTCCAGTCTCTTCTCCTTTCTTGTGTTTAATTACAGTATTATAACAAATTCTCCTGTTATAATTGGCTGCACAGACCAGGCTTTCATTCTCAGCTGACTGAAAATCTCAGGAATTTTCCCTTTCTAACATTTTTCTGAGTAAGATAAATAGCTGTCTTTCAGATGAGAAATCAGTTCTTCAGCCCCAACCTCTGAACAGGAAGATTAGAAGTGTGTTTCACTGCTCCCTTCCCATCTTGGCAAAATTGCCATGAATACTCCTTTGCTTTTGATTAAAGTATTGGCCTTGAGAAAAGTTTTAACACAGCTGAGATGAAATGCTGTTTCGAATAAATTTTGTGAGACTGAACTTCTCTAGAGTATGGTAACAAATACTTCAAAGAGATTTTTTTAAGGCTATATGGTCCACAGATTTTTGATGTGTCATTATTTCTGTGAGAAAGAACTGTGGGAGTATGTTCTGGTACATTGTAAATTTTTGTTTCTTCTACTGGATTAATGAAATGCTGATTTGCCAGAAAGCAGACAGAAAGTTTGGGTGGGGTCACTAGGCTAAGAAAGCTCTGGGAAGAAGAGGAGAGACAGATGCTAGCTGACTGAGAGAAAAGAAGTCCAGAATTCTGCTTTGTGTAAAGGTACTAAGCCACTTGACTAATTATGGGTTAGTGTAAGAGTAAGATTTTGAATATAATATGCCTGAGCTATAGGCCAGTCATCATGAAATTAATATAAGCTAAGCTCCTGTATGTTTCTTTTGAGCTAAATGGCAGTGAGGCTGAGAGCTGGTCCAAACCTTGAGGATAGGCGTGAAAGTCTGGGCCAGAAATTTCTTATTACAACGAAAAACATCTGTAGCTTCTATTCAGCCCAATCTCTAATATCATTTTTGAAAATAGTCTTAAAATTTAACACGAGGAAACAATACTATGTTTTCCATAAATATAATAAGTTTCCCATATTTTTTATTCAAATATATACTCTAAGAAATGAGATTTATCCTATCACATTTTTCCCTATTTTTTTTTTTTAATTCTTGAGAGTTTCATTTGATATACATTGAAAACAGTTACTACTTTGTCCATATTTCTCCAAAATGTACTTCAGTTATGCAAACCAACACTTGAGCCATTTTTCTTTTACCCATGAAGTCTAATTTCTTCTGTCAAACTAAACAGAGCCGTACTTTTAATGAACACAGACTCTCCTCCTAGAAGCTATTAACTGCCAAAGATACTTAGCTGTGTATGGGGCTATATTGGCACCTCCTTGACTCATGCTTGAAAACCACTTGACGGGGCTGGAGAAATGGCTCAGAGGTTAAGAGCACTGACTGTTCTTCCAGAGGTCCTGAGTTCAATTCCCAGCAAAACCACATGGTGGCTCACAACCATCTATGATGAGGTCTGGCGCCCTCTTCTGTAAAACTGTATGCATAATAAATAAATAAATCAAAAAAAAATTAAAAAAAAAAAAGAAAACCACTTGACTTGAGTTTGGAGTTTGCACAGTTCCTCTATTCTTCTAGATATTCTCTCTCTCTCTCTCTCTCTCTCTCTCTCTCTCTCTCTCTCTCTCTCTCTCTCTCTCATTAAAAATATATTCTTCTCTCATATACTACATTACAATCACTGTTTTCTCTTTGGATATTCATCCAAATAGCCCCCACCACAACTTTGCTGCACATCCAACATTCCTCTGTCCCCTCCTCAGAAAAGAGCAGACCTCCAAGAAATGGCAGCCAAACAGGGTCTCAATAGCTGTGAAACTATATTTCTAAGTGACATTCAGTATTCAGAAAACTCTGCTTTCTTCTCATGTATCACCTCTTTGAGACAGTATCAGGAGTGTTAAAAATACTTTAGTGTGCTTATTAAATTGTGATTAGGGAGTAACAATGAATGATAACAAAGGTATTAGCTATTTATGATAGTGACCAAATTCCTGAAACTCACTGGTTCATTTATCAAATTCTTATATACTCACAAAACCTAAATACTTTAAAAATATTTCTTTAGTAGTGAACACATGAAGACTTCTGATAGAATATATTACCAACTTCCAAATTACTAATCATATTTTCTCAAAATAAATTAGTTTAATCAAATGGTATTTCTTCTTAGCTATAAGTTTCAAGGATTTGATGAGTACACTACAATTTTATATATTTCAGTGTATTATTTAATAAACCAAAGTAAATGTCCAATTTATAGAATTACAAAGAGTCTGGAGTGATAAATGATGACATTTCATGTGGAATGAAAAGACATGTCAGGATATAAGTTCTAACATTATTCTTTTCTTGGATGTTCTAACTGCTTTTCTGTGCCTATAACTGTTCCTCACTGATATTTCCATCTCCTACTTACCCTATGTCCTTTTGAATTACCGTTTCTAATCATTTTCCCTTTCTATGTATCTCAAAGACATCACATAATGTATACACTTATTCTGTTTTAAATGGCATCATTATAATATGACGGTTCTATAAATTCATACAATACATATAATAATTTAAGGTTTTCAACTTGATTACCTATATATACAATGTAGATTACTTATATCATACAGTGGACATATGTTTCCAAAACACATTTTAAAATATATTTTTTTTAAATATGGAGAATATTGGCTTTCATTGTTTTTAGTAGTAGGAAGGTTCTTATGAACTAGATTAATACTATTTTTTGCCACATCCAACAGAGTGCCATAAAAATATTTTTTATATGACACCTACTGTGGTGATAATAGATTTTAGGTTGAAGAAAGTTTAAAAAAATATTGTCTCATAGCTTGGAATATAATTTTTATCATATAATCAGTTGCATAAGAGCTGAATTCATAATGTAAAAAGCTTTTCCAGCATACCTGGTGAGGTGTGACATTTACTTTCAGGTACAAATTTTGATTGTACTTTGATTTTAAAGCATTTGAAGTCCTTAAATCTTTTTTTTTTATATTCAAAGCCTTATGTAAATTATGTTCAGTGCTTCCAGGAGGGCATATAAAATTCTCACATAACATTATTTCTATCCCTCTATAAAGAAAACAAAATTAAACAAATCAAAATAATCAGTAACTATTTTTAGACAACTTAAAGTCAATGATAAGTTAAAGTTAGTAACTTTAGACATCTTCTCAAATATAGAAAATCACAGTTTTCCAGAAAAGAAGATAATAAGTATATCAGGAGATTTGACAAATTATGGTGTCTTTGAGTTTAGTATTAGAGAGTAAATAATTCCTTACTTTTAGATATTCTCTAAATTTTAAGCACAAAGTTTTAGTAAATCTTTCATTCTCCAAACAAGAAATGTACTAAAATTAAGATTTCTTTGTACTTCCCTACCAAAATAAAATTTTGCTACTTAAAAATGGAATGCTTATCAATTTAATTAAAACCAAATGCTAACTAGTATAAATTTAGTCTTACCAGCTTAGATCTCCTCCACATTTTCTGTTTCGTATCAGATGATATCCCACTTTTAAAAGAGGTTACAAAGTAAATTCCAACAAAAGCAAAAACTACACCTTGATAGTCAGCCCCAATGTAGCACACTCCTGAACCTACATTTCAGAGAACATTGCAGACAGAAGTGTAGGGTGATTGTAATTGGCAGAAGGAGAAGAGATCTGCTGTGACATTGGGTATGTGAGAAATGACAGGCAAGTTTCCCTCATGATTTCACAACAATATACCTTGCTAAGCAATCCCCAAAACAACGGATATGCTAATATGAATAGATGAAATCTAATGAACAAAGAAATGCAGGCAAATAAAGACTGCTGCGTGAGAGATCCCCAGAGATGACATCCCTATTTTTCATTCACTGCTAAGTGGCCAACATTGAAATCATGTTCATAGAATCAAAACTAAATTACCCAGTCTCTCTCTCTCTCTCTCTCTCTCTCTCTCTCTCTCTCTCTCTCTCTCTCTCCTCTCTCTCTCTCTGTGTGTGTGTGTGTGTAGCAAAATATGTGTGTGACAATAGTAATCAAAGAAAAATAGAATAAAGGAAGCACCTGCAGGAGATTGGTAGGATATTAGAATATGGTCAGAAGAATGCTTTGGGGAAATGTGATAAAGGGCTCAGGAAAAATGGCAGGACTTTTAACTTAGGTGTATTTTATTTCCTAGATTGTTCTTGGATATGATTTTATGGCAAACATTCTATTTTTATGAGAAACATTTACATTCAATTTACTGGACATGTTTATTCTTGCTAGATATTGGAACATAGCTATAGAACCCAATCTGTACTCTAAATTTTGATACAGTCTTCTGATTTGCTTTCATGCTTTGCAAATATAATCTGTAGTACATGCCAGACAATTGTTTTTAAATTTGTCTGTTTTTGGTTGTGAGCCTAGCCTTTAATGGCTGAGCCATCTCTCTTACCGAAGCCCTTGAAAAGCTTGGGATCAGAAGGAACTTAAGAGAAATATCCAGGGATTTCCTCCAGGAAGAAAAAATAGAGAAGATCTCCTTAGTTAATTAGGAGCATAAGGGATTGCAACCAATAAGAGGTGGGAACAAATAATGAAAGAAGAGAAGGAGAATAAAAGAGACAGAGAGCTCAATACAGAAAGCCATTGTGGGGCTGGAAAAGGCCAGGTGCTAGGGTAACCTACAGGACCTCACAGGATGTCCCTGTCTAGGTCTCCAACCAATAGTGAAGGTGTTGCTAGACAGGACTTTACCTATAATCAGATGAATAGCCACCCCAAGTACCATCACAGAACTTACATCCAACAATGAATTGCGGTAGAGGCAAAGATACATGGCTGAGCATTGGGTCGAGCTCCTGGTCCAGCTGAGAGCAGGGGAGAAGAGTCTATATGAGCAAGGGGATAGAGCTTATGAGAAAAATTCTCACAGTGATGGCTGAAGCTCTGGGGAGCTAACTGAATTAAGAATAGTCACTCGGGAAACTTCAAGAAAATAACTAGGCCCTCCAGGGATAGGCAGCTGTCCACTAACATAAGCAATGTGTAGAGCCTCGAGGGGAGGGATCAGACTGTGTTTCTGTGTGTGAACTTGCACTTCAGAGCCCTTTCTCTCCAGGGGAACACCTAACCCAGTCTTGACATTAGGGTAAGGAAATCATACTTGCCTGGAGTGGAAGCTGAGCTGATCCACCTTGGGACTTCTTGCACTTTGGGGGAGGGGATGGAGGATAGGGAAGTTGGAGTTTGAAGGCAGACAGGGAGAGATTGGGATGGGGGAGGGAGGGAGAGATAGGGGATACATAGGAAAAAATGACATTATTTTTTTAAAAAAAAATAAAAATAAATTTAAAAATTTGTCTGTTTTGAGAAAGTTCGGAAATTGGACTGCTCTACTTTTTATTGCTTTTTATCCATGAGCTTTATATTAATCTCTCCTTGATACTGTTACTTATAGCATTTTTTTCATACTAACAAAGAGTAGATTGATGCAAAAAAGTGACTAATCTTACAACTATGTAAAACCTAGTCCTGTAATATTATTATCTTTTAACTCTATTAAATAATGTATTACATAATATATATGTCTGCTGTTATCTAATATTAATTATGTTATCAGGTACAAAGCTATTGAAAAATACTGACAGTTTTCATTTAAAAGGGACATGAGCTGAAGCTGCATTAGGTTGGAGAATAATTTTATTATTTGGATATCCATTTTTGCACTTCTGCTGCTGCCTAAGTGTTCATCCCTGCAATCTAGGATCAGTCTACTGTGATAGAAGCAAATCCCTTCTGGCAAATATTTCCCTTCAGACTTTCCATTGGAGGAGCAAAGCAACAATTGCTGAAAATCCAGTAAGAAAGCTTCATGTAGGATCCACAGAAAAAGAGGGTCTGCTATGCCAAGTCATTCTAAAATCACTGTTGACTATGTGTGGACTCTGTAGCAGAACCTCCAGAACAATGTGCACAGCAAAAGTATCCATCATAGCCCAGTATGTTATAGAATTTAGTTGTCAAGTTTTATTTCTAATTTTATGTTGTCCTCTCTCTACATATCTATTGAAGTTTAGCAAAGGAATAAGACAACTAAAAGAAATCAAGAGAACACAATTTGAAAAGAAGAAAGGAAAAGTATTGATATTTGCAGATGACATAATTGTATATATAAGAGAAGCTAAACATACCATCAAGAAACCCTTACAGCTAATAAAAATATTAAAGTTGTTGGATACAAGATTAACTTGATAAAATTAGCACCCTTCTTATACAGATATGAAAATTTACTGAGGATAAAGTCTTGAAAACAACATCTTTTACAATAGATTCAAATAACATAACATATTTTGCAGAAACAATAGCCAGGTAAATGAAGGTCTTGTATGTTTAAAAAAAGCATAAAAATCTTTGAAGAGAAAAATAAAAGACGTCAGAAAATGGAAATTCCTCCACAATCATAATTTGGTATGGTTAACATAGTAAATGTCATCATCCTACTAAAAGCAATCTACAGATATAACAGAATCCCAAAAATTTCAAAACAATTTTTAATATATCTTGAAAAGATAATTCTGAACTTCATATGGAAAAAAGACTTAAACTAGCAAAACAATTCTGGACAATAAAAGAACTTCTGGAGATACCATTATCTCCAACTTAAAGTATGCTACAAAGCTATAGTAATAAAAATCAAATTTTATTGGCATAAAAATAGAAACACTAATCAATATAATTTAAATGAAAACCCAGACATAAGGTCAAATACATATGGACAGGGGACTTTCATTTTAAAATTCAGAAATACATACAAAAAATTAAAACATCTTCAATAAATGATTCTGGTCAAACTTGAAATGTGTAAGAAAAAATGCAAATACATGCACAAAACTCAATGCAAGTGACTCAGAGAAACTGACATAAAACTAAATTCACTGACCCTGATAGAAGAGAAAGTAGGGAATACCCTTGAACATACTGGCATAGGAGATGACCTTCTGTACAGAATATATAGAGCACAAGGAATGAAGATCAACAGTCAGAAAATGGACCATCATGAAACTGAAAGCTTCTGTAAGGCAAAGGACAGTGTCAATGAGATAACATAGAAATCCCCAAAAGGGAAAAATATCTATATTAACTCTACAACCAATAGTGTTCTAGTATCCAGAATATATAAAGAATAAAATAAACTCTAGGTATAAGAAAACTAACTAATCCAATTAAACAATGTTATTAATTAAACAAAATTCTTAACAGATGAATCTCAAATGGCTAAGATACAGTAAGAAATGTTCAGCCTTCTTAGATATCATGGAAATGCAAATCAAATTGACTTTAAGATTTTATTTTATACCCATCAGAATGGTTAAGGTCAATAAAATAAGTGACAACTCATGCTATCCTATCACTGTTGGGGTGTGTCTTGATTAGGGTCAGGATTTGGGATTGCCTCTATGCTCATGATCCTACTTTTTCCTTTTTGGAAGGAGGTCAAGATAGCAGGCAAACAACTACTCAGCTTCTGGGAGCAGATTGAATCAAACAAGTTTAATTTTACTGTGATGGAGAAACCTGTAAATACATTTTCTAGATCCCACCCATCTCCTAGTCACGATAAATGACTTTGATATGCTGCTATCTGTGGTTTCTGGAAGTGCTCTGTCACTGGTTTAGGAATGTTGTATGCAGACTCCAGCCTCTGCAAGGTCCAGGCATACCCCTGGTTGGCTTTTGGAAAAGTGATTAGGAGTACATATTTTAAGACACTGGCAGAGGCTTGGTAATCACAAGGTCTCTTAGAACCAAATATTTTATTCTACAACAAGAGCACTTGAACAACCATGTATTTTTGCAGATTTACTCATAATATCCAGGAACATAAAACAACATAGATGTCTCTCAACACAAGAATGAATTATCAAAATGTGGTACACTTACACAATGGCATTTAACACAAATGTTAAAAAATTATACCATGAAGCTTACAGACAAATTCATGGAACTTGAAAAAAGTAACTCAAAATGTCATAACCCAGATCCAGAAAAACAAATGTGACATGTATTCATTTTATAAGTGGATATTAGCAGTTAAGTAAATTATAGTAAAGATACAATCTGTAGACACAGAGAGTTTAGGGTAATAAAAGGGAGTCTAGAGTGAACACATGGATCTTCATGGAAAGGGGAAATGGAACAAATTTTAAACCTGTATAGGAAGCAGCATCAGGAGAGATTGGGTAGAGAGGTGAGAGATAGCTAAAATGGGGAGTGAGGAGTTTGTCTAGAAATTTAGTGAAGTAATTTCCCAGAATCGATGAAGTAAATCCTAGTGAGGACTCCTAGTAATAAGAGATACATGGTCTCTTGTGGCCATCTCTTTAAGACAAGCAGGGTTTCTAGTGGCATATCTGTTGGCCCGGGGTGGGGGGTCCCATATAAATCCTCAAACAAGGAAACATGATGCTAATACAAAAAGTTGCTCTTTGCAAACTGACAGTAGAAGCACATTGCTGAGAACCACATCTACACAACTCATTAAAATGGAGAAGTTGAGTTACTGCCTTAATGAAGCCTTCACTCTAATTTCTACACTTTTTGGTGCAGGAAGATATTCTGCATGCTACTGACAATATACATGGACACCAAGACAATCTCAAAAACTTTGATATACAATCTCTTCCTCCCTGAAAACTACACTAGGGTAATGGTAGTACAAAACTTGTGGGAGTTTGTAACCAATGTCTGAGTTAACCAAAAGTCCACTCTATGACAAGGAATCCAAAGGGAGCACTACTGGCTTCTACAGTTTTTTCTACACCTGTTCTTTGGTTGCCTAGCTCCAAAAGGAAGGAGCCATCGGAGATCTCCAATTTGGGATTTTTCTCTGCCACATGTTTGGCTCTGTGTCTCTGCTCCTACTCATATCAGCTGGCAAAGGAAGCCACTCTGCTGACAATTGGGCAAGGTGCCTATCTAAGTGCATAAAATATAACTAGGAATCATTTTAACTACCTCGGTGTCGATCTACTGAAGAATTGGCTTAAAAAAAAGATGTGGTACACTTATACAACTGAGTATTATTCAGCTGTTAAAAATATGACATCATGAAATTTGTAATTTGTAGAAAAATGGACAGGACTGTAAAAACTCATGTTAGATCAGGTACCTAAGAGCCAGTAATACTAATATTATATGTACACACTTATAAATTGACATTATCTGTTATGTTAAGGTTAATTATGCTATAATTCACAGACACAGTGAAACTAAGTAAGAAGGGTTCAAAGGAAAATGTATGAATTCCCTGGAAAGGAGAAATAAAATAGATTGAGTGTGTGGACTGAGGGCAGTGCAGTACAGGAGCAGGTAGGGTGTAGATAGAGGGAGACAGTTCAGGGAAAGACAACTGGAATTATGGGGCATTTTTTAGAGAGTAATGTAGGGACATAGTGGAGTAGAAACTCCCAGGTTTCCACAAAGATGACTCTAAAGAGGATAGCTAATAATGAAAAATTTGGAACCTTAGGTGAAAATCCACTGTAACCAAGTAAAGCTTATATTGGTGGGGCTGGGACCAAACAAGCCACAAAACCTTTTACCTATATATTATCCCACCTTCAAGATGTGCTTGGACAAAGGAGGTGCAGAATTGTTTGAGTGTCCACTCAATGACTGATGTAATTTGAAGCCGACCCTGAGAGAGGGAGTCATTTCTGACATTGCCTGGATAAACAGAGACCAGAAGCTAGATAATCCAGAGATGTAGGATTGAAAAAAATTAATAAAATTATTCCTAAAAATGTAAACAATGCATTCTCAATAAATAATTAGCTTTGTGTTTTTAAGTATGTGTTTGTGTTTTTAGGATGGTGATAAACTTAAAATAGTCAGAGTAAAGAATTCTTCAATAGTTTTAGTATAGAATTGATGTCCTATTCTGCTTTGATTAACTTTTCATTAATCTGTTGCCTATTATTTCATAAAACACTGGAATGTCATGGGCTATATTAGAATGTATAAGTAATATTTCATAGAATGTAGTTCCATGACTTGGTGTTCTATTTACTGTTTCTGCAATCCACAGGAATAATTATGTGTGGAAGGAAATGGCAGTTGCACATTTCACTAATTCTATATAAAGTCAAGGAAGAGCTCATTCATTATGCAAGATTTCTCAATACAATACTAATTTGAGAGACCAATTTCCAAAGTAATCAGCACATGCTCCTTTCTAACTACTAGAGCATATGTGAATAAAATTAATGTTATCAATTCTAATTACTGTGATTACAAAATGCCATCTTTTGAAACATTTTAAAAATGCTTTGGCTGTGCTATATGCTAGTCTATGCATATTTTTATGCATCTGTTTCTTCCATTGATCAACATATAACTAAAGGGGAGCAAAAGGCCTATCTAAAACTGACTTATAAGCATTTGTAATTCTTATAATGGTGTCGTATATGCTTCAACATTTATACCTTTAAACTGAAATTAATGTATTTTTTTAAAAGCTTGTTTTGTTCTTGGTTTACATGTTTGTGGTAGAGTATGAATACATAGAAATGCAACTGCCTATGAAGATCAAAATTGTGTGTTCTAAGCTCTGGTAATGCAATAGAGTTATATGCAAATAAACTGGATGTGGGCAAATTATATTCTCCTACTAGCATTCTACAGGAATCTTCAGACTGAATGTCTCTGAGTCTTAAACACTTAGTCATTTTTCCAGCCATAGTTTATATATATATATATATATATATATATATATATATATATATATGTATATGTGTGTGTATATATATGCATATATTTATATATATTTATATTTATATGTGTGTATATAATTTTATATTTATGTGTGTATTAAATAATTTTATTTTATGTGCATTGGTGTGAGGGTGTCAGATGTTCTGGAACTGGAGTTACAAACAGTTGTGAGCTGCCATTTGGGTACTGGGACTTGAACCTAGGTCCTCTAGAAGAACAACCATTGCTCTTATACTCTTAACCACTGAGCCATCTCTCCAACGCTAATTATCTGAAATTTTTAAAAGTTCACATGTTAACAGAAACCTTTTGAGAATAGACAGGCATAATTTGTGTGTTTGCACGTGTATATGTGTTGGTGTGTGTGTATGCATGCTTATGTGTGTGTGTGTGTAAACCTTGTCATATTGCAAAATCAATTTTCTCTGTCTATTCACATATAAAGAATATGTAATGGCTTTCATTGAGATAATTATTTCATAACTGCCTTGAATTCTCCCCCAAATCATTAGAGAAATGTATGTATAAATATACTCTACATATTTATTCTTTTATTAGTTTTTATCCAGTTTACCTTACTATGAAAATAAATCACATAATGGGCACATTATATTACACAGTTTCTTATTAGTGCCCTCTTAGATGTACAAAAGCATATAGAAAACTAAATAAAATATTCATGCCAAAAGATAGAAGTATATGCAATTGACTTACTTTATACTAACTTGTAGTCCCAAGAACTAATCAGCATCCAGTGACAAGTATTTGATGTTTTTCTGTTTATTTTTTAAGATAATTGTATATCTACATAATAGCCTTTGTATTGTTCCTCCCTGCAAATCTTCCAATATTCCCAATTCTTGCTGCCTTTCAAATTCATTTTTAATTGGCTAACCAATTGCCATGCCTTTTCATGTTGGAAGACTTTTCTCTTGATCTCAACATTTCTTAGCTTTCTGCAGTTCTTTGTGTAGGGATGTATGGTAATACATTGTGGAAACTTTAAAGAAAGTTTGCCTGAAGATCAGTGGGCAGAATAAGTCAGAGAGTTAATCATAGAGGTCAGACAGTGGTGACATACACCATCAATACCAGCACTTGGGAGGCAGAGGCAATGATCCATCTGGGTATCTGTGAGTTCATGGCTAAACAGAGCATGTGGTGGTGGCACAAACTTCTAATTAAAGTACATGGGATCCCATGCCTCTGCTTTCAATACTTGGAAAACACACACAACTTTAATTCTATCACGATGATGTTTGAACCTATAAGTGAAAGGTTTATAAGGAGACAAAGTTCACCCCTTCTCTTTCAGCTGAGGACTCCGACACATTTATTCTAAGGATTTCTAGAGACAGGATCTGATCACCTTTGACCTAAGAAGTTGATTAGGTGAGAATTGGCTATGACTTGTTCCTCTGTGTCTCTGATCTTTGAGCATGTGCCTCAATATCTGACTCTAGTTTTTTTTTATTAAAAGAAAAATTAATATTTGTGCAATAAGAACTGTGTTTCTTTGGCTCCATTTCACCCTATCTATGTTAATATCTCTATATTTGTTATCCTTTTTTAGCTCAAATTTAAGCAATTTTATTAGTAAGACTATGTGAGCATAGCTGCTGCCATTTCTAGGAGAAACAAATTTATTTGGAAGAAAGCCTCCTCATAACCTGAGGGCTTTCCTATAATTAAAATTTGGAATAAGGGGCTGGAGAGATGGCTCAGAGGTTAGGAGCACTGACTGTTCTTCCAGAGGTCCTGAGTTCAATTCCCAGCAACCACATGGTGGTTCACAACCATCTAATGATATCTAGTACTCTTTTCTGTATACTATATACATAATAAATAAATAAAAATAAAAATAAATTGGAATAAATAAAGCATGGCCTAATCTTCTGCCAAGGGCCCAAAGGCAAATGGAGGCATGCATGAATCTACCGAAGTTCATTCAAAGAAACCAATGAATGTGTTGTGATTCCTTACAGAGCTTTGTTAGTAGTTACTTACATAGATATGAGCACTTCTCCACCCAACTGCACCTCAAAAACATTACTTAATGAAAAAGAACTTTCTCAGTAGCCATGTGGGAAATCACCCAATCTACATTTCATAGCAGTAGAAAACAGATGTATACTTAAGCAAAAATCCTAAGAAACTGGTATACTATTCTACAAACTCTGTGAGTGAGTACAAATCCATCAACCTGCCATGCTTCGATAATTGCTTAAAAGAATGACCCAGCTTAAGTCAAGATAACATTTGCTTGTCTCAGAAGACAGTCATTGATGGAACTCTCAAGAAACTGCCACCTCTTAAAACTGAACCATCGTTGAACATTGCTGTCACACTAAAGATCAAACTTTAAACTTATTACTGTTTATGATATCCTCTAAAAGAAATACATCACAGAAAACTCTAGAACATACTTAATATTTTAGTATTTTGCTAATATAATATCACAAATAATGTCTTTACTACTACTTCCTCTACAATACAATGTTTAGAGAATGCATTTTTGAGAAATGACTGGATTATGAGAACTATGGCTTCATTAGCAAATGAAGCACTGGCAAATTTACCATTTTATCACATTATGATTTTGGTGGAAAATGAGAAAAGGGGAATGCTGGAGAAGTAAGCTACTACTTTGAGATTGTAAGGATATCCTTCCACATTACCCATCATCTTCCTGCCTTTCATGATTTCAACTGCCTTTTCCATGGTGATGTCCTGTCTTTCTATAAGATAAAGATAATCTAACTAGTTTATCTTGGACTAAAGCCTCTGAAACTGTGACCTGAATTGAATCTTTCCTCCTTCTTGTTAATTTTAAAAGTTATTTTGTCTTATTACTTAAAATTAACATATTTAATACACTGGTATATAGTAAGTACTGCCTGTATTTTAATGTTTAATCTCACTAAAGGAGATCTCCTTGTAACTTCTGTTTTGACATAACTGCACATGTACTTTACACAGCTCTCTGTGGTTTATGAATGTGAGGGTTAACTTAAGATTTTGGATAAAATATTTTTAGTCTAAACCAAGAAGCTTTTTCTTGCTGGTCATGAGAATCATGCTGGTAATTGTATCTGTCCTTGAATAAAGGTAAGAGGATCAGCAGCTCAGGACATTTTGAAATATCATGAAAATATCAAAACCAGTTGTAATATTTGAGACTGTCAGAAAAGCCAACCAAAAAAACTTTTTTTCATAATAGTAGTAAAATTTATCATTACTTATTTGTATACTTATTGAAAATAGACATCACTGTAACTAATCTTCAAGACAACAAAAAAGGTACATACTGAATCTTGACTATATTGTATATATAAATCTTCA
This sequence comes from Sigmodon hispidus, assembly GCA_004025045.1. Classification (NCBI taxonomy): domain Eukaryota; kingdom Metazoa; phylum Chordata; class Mammalia; order Rodentia; family Cricetidae; genus Sigmodon; species Sigmodon hispidus. The sequence goes on along the minus strand of PVIH01002753.1, from coordinate 159,360 downwards.
CTGTATATATTAAACTACTTATTCATAAAATTAAATAGAACAGAAATGTAGGGTGCATTGAGTAAAGTTATTAATTTTAACATTACTATATTATTATATCTTTATCATAATATAACTTATCTTGAAAATTGTATACATTTGAATTTCATGATAAACTTACCACATAACTCTGTTTACGTTGATTTCTTATACAAACAGTGAATTCACAAACTACATGAATCAGAGTACTTTATACAGAAAGATTTTTTTTATTTAATCTGCAAAATGATCAATAAATAACAGGATACTCAATCTCATGCTTATTGGTAGGGAAAATGGAGATTGGCACCGCATGGTAAGAGTGTGTTTGACAGAAGTGATCAATCCAAATAGCAGAGGTAATAAATGAAGGTGTTAGCACTCTTCTAACACTCATTTTTTAGAGAACATATTTTGTACTAATATATACTCAGCCTCAAAATTCTGACCTAATTAAGTTATATGAATCCCTATTACTTAATCACTCCATCATCTGAAAACTATTCTACTGAAGAACAAACTTTCAGCATTCAAACGTTTGGGGAACATACCCTTCATACTCAAAATGCTGATAACTACATCTAAATAGTCTCTCTAAAAGATGGATTTATTAGTTTTACAAAATAACTTTTGAAGCAAGCATATATTTCATAATATACTTCAATAAGTTCCCAACATAAATTAAATTTCAGTCCTCATAATGTCAACTTAAAGTTTGGGATCCATTTAGATGAGGTTATAAAATGGAATTTCAGAATCAAAATACATACCTTAAACTAATATGTGTTCCAGGTAATACCTTATTGTGAGATGAGAACAAATGTAGAACATAAACTTTAAAGGCATACTATGCTCAGATTTGATTTTAACCATTCCAGTTTCAATCTAATTTACTTGGAGAATGTTATTAGATTTCTGTTCTGAATCAGCATTTTGTTCTACTTTAAAACAGTGATAGCAATTAGCATCTGTCAAATTTCTAAGCACTGATTGATATACCCTATCTAAAATACCCAACACAATGTTTAAACTATATATAAGGATGTCAGTTAATATTGACCATCACTGATATTTTCTACATGAAATATATTAATGACTTGCTTTATTCTTAGACTATTTTTATGTGTGTTGATTGATAACACTGCAATAATTAACAATGACATTTCTTGATCCTTAGTTATTTGTGACACCCAACCTAGTTAGCATTTATATTGCTGTGAAGAGACACCATGACAGCAGCAACTCCTAAGAAAATCATTTTGTTGTGGTAGTTCACTTACAGTTCAAAGTTTCAGTTCATTATCATCATGGTGGAGAGCATGCAGGCAGACATGGTGCTAGCTACATCTTGATCAGAAGGCAACAGGAAATGAACTTTGAGATTAAATGAAGTTTAAGTTAAAAAGCCTTCAAATTTTGTCCTCACAGTAAGACACTTTCCTCAACAAGGTCACACTTACAACAAAGCCACAACTCCCACTAGTGCTGCTCCCTATGTGCTTATAGGGACCAATTACATTCAAACTGCCATAACACCTTTGAATTCATCTTTTCTATTTGCTCATAAAATGTTAAATAGTTATTATGGATTAGAATCAATGCCCTGAGATGTCAAATATTGGAATGTTATTTTATCAAATTGTGTTTAGTGATCATGATCCATTTTGTTTTGGAGCCTATTACCCTATTATTCCATATTAAACTTCCATATAATTTTACAGACCTCTATTTTGTGTTTAGGTTATGTTGTAAATGTTTCTGGCCCAGACTTCCAGGGCCTGGACCAAGGTTTGGTCCCACTCTCAGTCCCACTTAACCTCAAATAATCACACATATGCTTATATTATTTTATGCTGATTGACCTAAGGCTCAGGCATATAATTTGCTAGCTCCTTCATCTCAACTCAAACCATCTTGTTCAGCCATGTAGCTCGGTACCTTTTCTCAGGGCAGCATTTCCTCTGTGTCTCCTGGCAGCTCTGGTGACTCTGGCATCTGTGTTCGGCGTCTGTGTGGTGTCTGTCTCATATCTGTGTCTGCTCTGAGATGTTCCTGAGTTTTCTTCAACTGGTAGCCATGCCCACACTTCCTATTTGTCTTTGGCCAATCAGCTTTTATTGAACCCATAGGTGAAACAAATATTTACATTACCAGCATAATCCTACTACAAGGTTATAATATCACAAATTAACAAATAAAATATTTGTGCAATTCTATTGATCATCTTTATATATGTATATGTTCTTATAGTAATTTATTATATTTATTATGTTAGTACTATGATATTTTACTTTTTTGAAATTTAAAAAAAATCATATTTTATTTAGATTAAAATAAACTGTACAAATTGATTTTATTCACCAAAAATAATGATTATATTTTCTGCATTATTTTTTGGATAAACCACAAAACATTTATTTTTGTAGGTTTTGCTTATAAATCAAGATGATTTTTTACATAATCATGTAAAAAGACAGAAAAAAACAGACAAGTCAGTTGCCTGTATAGATGGCCTTTGCCTGTCTTCACCATGCAGCCGAAGTGAATTTACCAGAGAAAAAGCTTATGAAAATGTGGGCTCAACAAAGGAATGTAAACAGCAGCAACCAGATGGGTAGCAACAGTGCCTGACTCTGCCATTCTCTTATTCCTTTGAGGTCCTTCCATCAGACACAACTACACTGAAACCTGCTTGCAGAGCTTATGAACTTCATTTTTTTGTTTGTTTGTTTTTTTTGCTTTTGCTTTTGCAGTCCTGAGGCATGAGCTTGAACATGCTAGGCAAGTGCTCCACTAAGCTAAGCCCCAGCCCTTGTTTTTTGAGACAGTCTTACTATGTAGCCCAGGCTGGCCTAAAACTCATGCCTCTCTGCCTTCCAACTGCTGCTCTCACAAATTTTAAACACCTATAGCTCCTACAAGTCAAAGTCAATGGTGTACTTCATAGTAATGTAAACTGTATCTCTCATAAAATTCATTCTTCAAAGACCTGATAACTCAACAGCTGACAACTGTTTCTGCAGTAATGTTATATCTAGAGAGACGTTAACTAAAGCAACTCCAGAGTGCCCCTGGCAGGGAGGTATTTTCGTACTTCAATGCCAACTTCTGGAAGAGCAGACAGCTACTGAAAGCATGAGAGTTCAAACAGGGGCCATGTAAACCTGTAAACATGTGATTTACCAACCTCTAAGGATGCTTTCTACTGGCCGTCTATGAGCAAGGTATGCAGTGATTAACCTTACAGCTTTTCTTACAAACAGCAAATATAAGACAACAGCCATTTTTAAAATCTTTTGGGAATTTTCAATTGCTTCTGAATTATTTGTAGAAAGCTCTGTTTTATTTGTATACAGTTTGGTATATGTGTCCACCACTAAATCTAGATCATGTTTTATATCAAAATTTATGTTAAGCAAAGCCAAATTACTTAATCTCTGGCTCTGTCAAAGTATTCCGCAAATATGTCTTGAGATGCTTTTGTCCATTTTCGTAGCACTCATTCTCAATTTTCATCACAGAGAAAATGCATAGGACCTTCATCAAGGCATAGACATTGGGGGAAAACTTGATGTCAGGGAGATGGAGGGCTTCGTAAATGGTGAAAGAGAACTCAATATATTTCCCTCTGTATTTCCACTTGATTCTCCAACAGTGAAGCCTGGCTGAGAGCGTGTCAGGATTGGACTGGTCACTTCTGTACATGTCAGCATGGTGTTCTTCTGATGTGTTGAATTTGAGCTGCCCCATCACTGAGGGTACCAGAGACAGGCATTTCAGAGCTATAAGATGCTGTTCAAAAAATATATCTTTAAGTTCCTGAATAATGTACTCCACTGTTGGAACACTGAGGGTGTCTTTATAGTAACTCTCAGAGGTTAACTGAGATTCCAGGTTACCTTGCTGGGCCTTCTGGAATTTCCCTGGGAGTTTCATTTGAATGTCAAGTTTGGTTGCTAAATTTGAGGCTTCTTCAAACCAAAACTCATGATAAACTTCAATATTTTCCATCACTTTGTCAAGTGAATGCAGTGCTGCAGTCAAGCTACTGGCTGCAAAGAAGACATCAGAAGTCTGTCCCTAGAGATTCTTCCCAAAGGTCCTTGTAAAAGATAGCACATTTTTAAGAAAAAACAATGGTAACAATGAAATCAAAATCTGTCACTGCACTACAGAGTACAAATGCCCGTCCAGCGACACAGTTATTCCACCTAATATTTGTGTGGCTATTTATACCATCTAAACACAAAAACGAGTGCTTGCAGGAGATCCACTAAGATTTTAAAGGGGTCATGCCTGCCTGTCCACTGGGAATGGCAAATTTCCTTCAGTTCTTTACCCTGCTCTTCACTATTCTGAAAAAGAACAGAAATTACATTGTCAAGTTCTCAAACCAGCCATGGTGACCAGTGGAAGAAGGAACAGACTTCCTCAATCATTCCCAAAACCACAGATAACCTGATCACAGGGACAGATTTTGCCAACCATGTTTTTAAGGCACAGGAAGAGCAGAGTGAGTAGATAGCCTGGGGGTTAGTTTTATAAAAGTCTGGACGCAACAACTTTCATTTTGGAAGGAAATCCACTGGATACAATGTAAGTCTGGCCACAATACTCCATATTCAATCCCCATTTCTCAGTTATTGTGGTGTGATATTTCACAGCCAAGATCTCTGCATCAGCTTCATACGGCAGGAAGCCCACAAACTCCTCTCTCAGGTTATGAGCTTCATCCACAAACCTCACCAGCACGGGCAGGTGCTCTTCCCCCGCTATGTCCACCACATCGTCTGTGATGATGGAAAAGAAGTTGTGAAATCTCACTTCCCTGAGCATCTCCTCCCAAATGCAGCTCTCACAGATCTCCAGCATCTGTCTCTGCTGAGCTATAGAGCAGAATAACGTGTTCACCACTGTGGTCTCAAAGAGCTTCCACAGGACTTCTTCTCCAGAATTGATTCGGCACTCCAGTAGTTATCTGAAAGTTATCTGGAGCAAAGAGGCTTTCTGAGATCTCATCAACCTCGTGTCCATCCAAGGGCATCTTCTGCTTCCCCATGAGAATCAGAATGTCAAATAAGGACTTATGTTCTCCTCCTCCAGGATTAAAGGTAACACATTTCCATTCTGCTGGTTCCCTGATTCTGCACTGGAGTTCTGAGCATTGCTGTTAGTTTCCTGTTCTTTGTTCAGAAGCTTCATCATTTTTTTTTTTTTTTCTGTTTCAGTGACCTGATTTCATCTTCACTCAGTTCTTTTATTCGTTTTCTGTGTCTGCTGTGTGGATTGTTCAAATGAATTGTGAGATCAAATATTGTCTCGAAGAACTGTAAGGTAAGGGCTAATTCTACAGATCATAGAAGTCTCAAAGTGTTTGGCACATAAGGTTTATTTAGTTGAGCAGGTGTTGTATCTTCTAAGTCTGCTCTCCTACAATTTTCAACTCACTTCTGGCATCTGGCCTGGTCCCGAGGGAACCTTAAGAAGGCCAGATCCAACTGAGTGCTCTTCCGTGTGCAGTGGGGGCAGCGCAGAAGTTCGGCATGGTCACCTGGCCACTGGTCCACTGGTCGGTCCAGTCCTCCCCTCCCGACCTAGTTAGAGCAGCATGGCAGTCCCACAGTCCAGATAGGGGAGCTGGGCCGGCCGGCTGCCCGCTCTGCAAAGTCACACACCAGTATTTTACCTTTATTTACTCAGTTATTTACATATTATAAGTATTTAAGAACAATTTTTTTTTGTTTGTATAGCATAATTCTTTTCTGATTCTTGGAAATTTTACAACATGTACCCCAGTCTTAATCAACTCCCTCCATATCTCTCCCTCATCTCTCACACAACTTCCTTCCCCCAAAAGAAACCCCAGAAAAAAAAACATTAATTTAAAAGAAAACAAAAGTTCCACCTCAGCCCTTAGTCTTTCCTGTCTCTCTAATACCTCTTAATTCTTCCCACTGGTATTGGGAGCTGTGGTGTGTTCTACACTATGCCCTTCTATTCAATAAGCCCCACTCACAAATGTCCATCACAATGAATCATTAGTCTAATTCGAGACCTCTGATCCCTGGCTCACCATCATCACTGGAGCATCACCAAACTTTTCTCAGATATACAGATTTTGCCCCAGGTCATGGAGATCCCATAGCGATTATTCTTCAGGACCAGTCCCTTCACAAGCTTCAGCAGGTTGTAGATGAAGTAGATGTTAGTATGGGCCACCCCAAGGCCCAGGATGTGTTTCGTGGTGGTAACTGAGCTCATCAGTTTTGGTAACTGGGACCACCCCCATAAGGCAAAGAGTCTCTTACATTCATGCTATGGGGCCATATTTTGCAAGTACAGAGGGAGGGGTCAGCTTTCCTAGGAAGGTGAAGGCAAGTTCTCATGCTGCTGTATTCAGCTAGGGACAGGTCAGATATCTCAGGCCCAGAGAAGAATGTGGCTGGCTCAGCATAGTCCTCAGATTTCAAAACAAATGTTTTCTATAAATACCTGAGGTAGCACAGACCATGAACATCCAACCAGAGCACAACAGGAACACAGATCCAGTCCCGGCCGTCACCAGCTGCTCTAGCCCAAATGTCACCGTGACCTAGGCAGTAGCATATCCTCCAGGCATCAGGGCATCCACATAGACCTCGGTGGAAATAGGAGCCACAGATATGAATTCAGATGTTGGCTGCTACAGGACTATAGGCCAGACATGGTCCTTAGCAACATCTGAGGCCTCATATGTCATCATGGACACTCAGGTTATCACAGTAGCAACATAGCTCTCTTTCGTCAACATGACTACAGATGGTATCTCAGACCCTAGTATCTTTGTAGTCTTTGGTGGCATCATAGGTCATGTAGTTAACCAAGATCCCACCTGCAGTGGAGCCCTGGACCTAGACTTGGCTCTTGGCAGCAGCCCAGGATTTGCATGTCTCCCTGGACCAACATGGCAAGCAGGCTGCCCACATCAGCCTGTTGATCTTCATTTCAGCTTCTTCAGTACATGAACCATTCTGCTTCTCTTTCACTCCCATTTTTCAACCATGGATTTTCTTATCATGACACCTCCCTGTGAAGTCAAGAGGGCTTGTATGTATCTTCAGTCAGCTTGACTGTGAGAACACAAGTGTCTTTCTCACCTAGCATCTGGAGTGCCTATGAGTGCCTTCAGCCTGCCCAGCCTATGAAGATCTAGGCTGGAAACTGGTGTCTTTTGCACACCTGTGCCATGTGGCTCCATGCAGGTCTGTAGATCCTTTCACCCAGGTTTGACTGTGAGAACCCAGGCTAGTTTACACTTGCCTTCCATCTGCTTGAGCCAACTGTCCCCAGGTGAGCCTGTAGGTGACTTCAGCTATCTCGTACACTGAGACCCAAATAGTTATTTTGCTTTTATCAGTACATACTCATTTATTTCTCTTTGGGAATTTGAAATTACAAACTCACTTATATTTCTACTTCTTAAAATTTGGAATTCATAGACATACCGAGTAGAATGATAAATACCAACAACTGAGAAAGCTCAAGAAAGGACTAAGGAAATTATGATTCATGGATATAAAATCTAATTAAATTTAAGAATAGGATCCAAATACATTTTAGATGACATAGTGACTTATTAAAACTGTCTTAAAATTACTTGTGACTTTAATGTCAACACTATTTACAATAGATACAAGAGGTCTTTTAACATTGTTAATCATATCTGAATATGAAGGTAACAATGATTAACATAATTTACAATCTGAGATTTATTTTACAATTATTTATTAACTTTTTTTGTTTTGATCTTCTTGTTCTAATATCTATTTCTGTTGCTTTCTTACTCATTTGCCTATTCATTCCATTCTTCTTTGAGATTTAGCTGACTCCTTTTTTTTCCATATATATATTAGTTTAATCCCAAATTCCCATCAAGCCCACATTTAACATGAAAAACATTTTTAAAAAATAAATTTAATAAATATTGAGAGCCTGAGGATTCAGTAGAAGTGAGAAGTGGTTATGACTAGTTCCTGTGTTTCAGCTTTTCCTCAATATCTGGCTCTAGGTTTTTATTAGAAGTCTAAGTATTATTCTTGCAACACATGGCACCCAAAATGGGGCCCAAACTCAGAAAAATAGCCCCTTGCCTGTGTCTTTTTAGCCAACAGCACAGGCTGGAGCTATATGCAGTTGGAGTAACTACCCAGCTGACTAGGTTTTTCTTTCTGAGTTATCAACCAGATCTGCCTTTTTGGCAGTTCTAACAACAAGTGTGTCTTCAACACAACCGCCTAGGTGTGTTTTTCAGACACAGTCTCCTTTTGGTAGGCTGTGGTTTTTACTGGACTCCCTCCTCAAGCTTCTACCATGATAGGTAGCTGCTCACTTTATAATGATCTGAACTGTCATTCTAAACAGACTTGATAAGTCCATTAGAATTTGTTAAAAGGGAAAATTAGTTTAAGACACAGAGAAAGTTTTTTTTTTTTCTCCCACGTTATAAAATGGAAACTCTATAATAATGGTAAGAATTTGGTCTATTTTATAATATGCTAGGCACTATAAAAATGGAACCGTTAAATGAGAGGATAATTAGTATACATGGGAATAATGTAATGTCTATGATATTATCTATTTGATCATTTCTGTTTTATTACTTAAAATTGTTTAATATGAATTCTAAGATATGCCTTAGAAAAACTTGTGAAAACAGATCCTAGAGATATTCAGACCCACACAGAGAAATGTGAAGAACAACCAACCTTAACATCGTACTATAATATTACAGAGAAACAGCCTAAGGCTTTCAAAAAATTTATCAAGTAACCTTACAGGAATTTCCAAATAATAGACATATCCACAATTATTTAATGACTAAATGGGCTCCTATACAAGTATTTAATTTTAGGATATTCAAAGAAGCAGTAGTTTCACATGGCATGCATTCACCATTTGCAAAGCAGAAGTTTATCTTGTGGTCAACTTATAATAAAATTATTCCTCAAGATTAGATAAATTTGGTTATAACAGTTTTGGAGGTTGATCTCCAACTACAATGGAGAACGTGATGGTAGGATGAGGCTAAGATCATTGAACATTAAACTAGAGACAAAGGTATTGAAATATCTCAAGACCAACTTCTTGAAAAGAGAGATTATGCTAATATTGAAAGGCAACATTTATATGATGACCACACCCTGGTTTTATGCAATACAGCAGACTTGAATGCTTGAGATAAAATTTCAATATTGGGAAAAAATTGAGTCATTTACCAAAGTTACATAGCACCCCCCCAAAAAAAAAAACCTTCATAGATTTTTTTATGAAGACTGACTTCAGCAGTAATTAGTAAAATAGCAAAATCAGTAAACTAGACTATAATAATTCAATCTTAGACTTTTCAAAATGCAAAAATACAATGCAAAAGGATAATTAGGTCATTAAAGGCAAGACTAGCATCCTTGAAGGAATGGCTATAGGATACTATTATTATTAAATCTTAAAACTATAATATGCTTAAATAGGAGAGGTAATTTTCAGATATTTAAACAAATATTAAATATTTTAATTGGGGTAAACATGGTCACTTAAATAGGGATTGTAAACCGGGCATTTCTAGAAACAATGTTTTTTTTTGAGGAATTATGCAAGAGAATGCCCCTCTTATGCAAAAGATGGGGCAAAGACATACATTGAACTAGAAAATGTAGAACAACAAATGATGAACACAGCAATCATTTGTCAAGATACTCCTTGAGAAGTTCCTGAAAGACCACCCTGTCAAATTCATTTTAGTGGTTTTCTGTTATTGTAAAGAAATAACTTTAATCCCCAAACTAAGAAAGTTGAGCTGGGAACAGAAAAGAATATAAGGCTGGAGAAGTCAAAAGTTTGGCCTTTATATTTTGGCCTTCCTCATACCTTTATTTCCCCTATTCATTCTGAGAATTTGCAAAGACAGAATTTTCTATTTTGGAATGAAAATTTATATGTTTTAAAATATATTTATATTTACTGTAAGTGGTAAGAAGTTTCTCTGGTGGCCTATTTTTCTACTTCTCAGATTTCTCAATTTTACCCAGATATCTTGCTCTAGATTTTTATTATAAGACCAACTAGGTTTCATGCAACAATCAGGTTTCTCTGTAAACCTGAAATATCCCAAACATCAAGGCATTCCTTTTGTTATTCTCACCCTCCATTCTGCCTCCAATCTGCCCAGTCTGATACCTCATGTTCCACTCCCTCCAGCCTAGTCTCACATACTCTCCTGGGCCAAGCACTGGGAGAGCTTAGAGGAATTGTATGAACCAGTGGAGGTCAAAGTCATGACAGGCAAAAACACATAACACCTGCTTTAGCTCCTGTGAGCTCATAGACTTTGGGCCAACATTTAGCCAGACAGCATGGAACCAACCTAGGCCCTCTATATATTTGAGACAGTTGTATAGCTTGATCTGTTTATAGGGATCATAGAAGTAGGATCAGAACCTCTTTCTGGTGTTTAATTTGCCTTTTGAGCAAATGCCTAGCCCTTACAGGATTGTCTTGCCTAACTTTGATGCAGAGGAAGAAGATTTGTTCTGCCTCAATTTGATGTGCCATGCTTAGTTCAAGCCCATGGAAGGCTTCCCTTCTTCTGAACAGAGGAGAAGTGAATATGGATTAGAAAGTAATGGATTTTAGCCAATAAACCTTGGGAACTAACACAGCTAAGCAATAATACCATTTTACAATTACATTTGGTCCTATAAATTGCATTATAGTATTTTATTAACTATGTACACATTATTCTCTTTAAATATTTATTTAAGAATAATTCTTTAAAAACTATATTTAATAAATAGTTCTATTTCCTATGCACCATTTTTACAAGAATTTGATTTTGTTTCTTTCAAAATCTTTGTTTTCATTCATTAAATTAGAAATAAAAATTATTATCTTTACCAGTGTAGGCTATAACAATACTTTTCTTCATAATTTTTCTCTAGTCTATATTGGTTATTGTGTAGAATTTCTTAATTAATTAAAAACATTTAATATTTTATTCATATGTTTTCATAGTTGTCATACAACTATACTAAGCAACAAATAGTTTGTTGCTATTTTCTCATTTCAGAAACAAGAAAATTAAAGTTTAGAGTCACCACATAAATATTCTAAGGAAAATATAAAACATATGAATGACTTAGACTCAAATTTATCATCCAACAGTTATTTACAGGCAACAATAATTATAGGGATGAAAATGTATATGACTTAGTTAAAACTGAGCTCTATGTTATGTTATCAGATATATTCCAGGTTTATTGGTCTAAATACAAGCAATTGTAGTAAACATTATTTTAAATAATATTAGATACAATACCAGAATTAGTTAAATATAAAAAAGTCTAGTATGATATATAATTAGAGAATAAGTGAAGTACTATTTTGTTTTTGTTTGTGGAGTTGATTTTAAAGGCAAAAAACATTTTTAAATATTCAAAAGATGATTAAAATTAAAGCTTAAAGTAAGACAATGAAGAATATGTAATTTTTTTAAGAACATGGAATTTGACTAGACTCTGAGTTAATCAAGCTGAGCTGACATTCCCAAAATCATTCAATGCTAGAATAACAGGTTGAAGAAAGAAATCACAAAAGAGAAAGATTGATTGAACACTGAAGACACATGGTATTGTGGATGAGGTGAAACTCAGAAAGTTTCAACCTCATACAAAGAATTACATGCATGTAAAGAATGCTAAGAGCATGATATATAGGTTTCTACAGAAGAACCTAACAACTGGTTATACAATATAAAATAGTAAACCCTAAGAACACACATACAACTGATATCATAAAGTCCAATCACATATAATTATGAACATATAGGTATATTCTTATATGTATATTTGTGTGTGTGTAATAATAATAAATGAAGAAGAAAGCCATAATTTGAAACAAAATAAGAAATCGTTTATGCGAGTATTTGGCACATGAGGAAAGAGAATTGAGATGCAATGTTATCATATTAAAATTACAACAAATAAGAAAAATAAAACCAAAAGAAACAACCTACCCACAAGAATATTGTTTCTAGAAAGAATATTCAAAAGACTTTGAGGGTGATGATCATTGGTTTTGGTAATATTTGTCATGGTATAACAAGATATTATAATTATATTTTATAGAATATTGATGAAATAAAAGAAAATAATAAATAATAAAATATAAGTAGTTAGGATAAATAAAGGTAAAGAAAAAAGTAATGGAAAAAGCTTGAAGTCTAGATGGCATCATTAAGACAGATGATGGCAACAGTTATTGCAGAATTATGGTGCAGACACTGGGAAATGCTTCAGTTTGAAAACATCTTAGATGATTAGAACATGATATTGGATTATGGAAAAAAGAAAAGACTAAACTTTGTTTCATGCTGTTTCTATGTTCAAGGAATGAGATTGGAATGGAAGCATAATTGGGAAGAAAACTATTAATAACATGTCTCTGACATATTCTTAACACTAATAGATTTTATAGAAGTCAAAGTATATTCAAGCATACATAAATATAAGCATAATACATAAAAGCCCTTCTTTGGGAAAAAAATAGTAAACTGATTAATTTCAACTTGAAGTCTTCAGCTGAGGACTTGCATTGTCCAATTGTGAGGAAGAATAAAAGAGGATGAGAGATGAGTTCTAGGTACCACAGCACTCACTATTAGAAAAATGGCAAGACGGAAAAAAAGGAAGGAACACTTACATGAGAAAAGAAAACAAACTTCAAAGACATGTGCTAGAAGCAAACTTCAGAAAGTATTTGAAAAGAAGGAGATCAGTGTAGAGCTGATCTGATAACATACAAGCATGGAAGAAACTTGTGACTGAGAAAAGAGACATAGATGTCTCCTATCTTAAAAAAATGAACAAAAGCTGAGGAAACAAAATAAGAAAACCATAAAACTATAATAAAAATACAAAAAAAAACAAACAAAGCAAAAATACTAGAATAAACATGGATTCCATTTTGTTTTGGTAAACTATTTCTTTAAGCAGGCTCAAGATTAAATATAATTGGCAGAGAAACTAAAGTAAAGAACATGAAGTTGGGCGGGCAGGATAGTTTGGAAGATCTGAGAAGTGTATGGGAAATAGAAAGAATATTATTAAAATATGTTGTATATTTTTCACTTTTATTTTTGAGATCACAGCATAATTATCGTACTTCTTTCATTCATTTTGTTTCTACAAACTTCCTGACATACACCTTCTTGCTCTCTTTCCAACGCACTTTCTCTTTTTTTCGTTAACTATTACTACATGCACATAGGGAGAGAGAGGAGAGAGAGAGGAGAGAGAGGAGAGAAAGAGAGAGAGAGAGAGAGAGAGAGAGAGAGAGAGAGAGAGAGAGAGAGAGAGATATTACTCTTTTGTAAGAGCCACATCAAATCTGAAAATTAGCTGAGAAACTATGTCTGTTCACATCAGAAGCTACCAATAAAATCTCACCAACATAACTGTCAACATGTGCTTGACAACAATAATAGATTTCCAAAGATGATGAAGAATATACAAAAATACTCAACACTACTCAAATAACTGTAGACAACTAAAAAATGCTGAGGGTGGGAGAAACTGTCTTTCCCAGGAAAGAACACCCCAATTACTTATTCAATACTAAATAATCAGCCTTAAAAAGAATAAAATAAAAGAGAAACCAAATGTATGAAATGAAAAGTTATTTTTTTAAGTGATGTTGAAGTCATACGTTATGCCTAATAAGAAGAAAGTGTCTCAGTAAATGTGGAACAGGATGATACATAAGGGAGCAAATTAATTATAGTAGTCAGTTATTTGGATGTGATAAAGTTATTCAATCTCATGGATGGGTGATTTTTGGGCTTGGGTAATATAGGAATTTACTAACTGTCTATAACAATGAAAGGTAATGAAGCTGACAAAGAGGTGCTCCCATCAATGTGTGACAGATGTGTAACAGTTGACAATAAAATAAGATTTAAGATCCCTATAAAAATGAAGGAAAAATAAGTTGTTATGAGGTTGTTTATAATATCAAGGAAATACAATATGAAAAAAGTATACATGGAAAGAATTTATTGAGTAATCAGATTAGCAGAATTTTGTGCTTATTTCCAATCACACTTCTTGGAGGAGCATTAAAAGATGAGTATACAAAAATTCTATTTTACAAACTGAAGAATTTTTTGAGGCAGAGAGGAAATAAGTACATGAGTCTTATAACAAAAATGATTTTAGTGATAGATGATGAAAGTACTTGGGACCTCCTATCCTTGTTGGATAGGAGACGGGGAGATGTGGAGAAGAGAGAGTGACTGGAGAGGGTGGGAGGGGGAAGGGACATTGAACAAGGATATACACGGATAGAAAATGTGACTTTATTCATAATAAAAAATTGAAAAAAAAGAAGCAATGCAAAGTATTGTTAACAATAATACAACAACAACAACAACAAAAAAAAAAAAAAAAAAAAAAACAATAAGGGCTTTCAGTTCTGCTCAGTGGTTTAATACACCTGCTGCCATGCCTGGCCTGAACTCAGCTTCCCCTGGAAGATAGAGAGCTGACTCCTGAAAGTTAAAGTTTTCTCCTGGCTTCTACAAGTGACATGAAGCCATAAACCTTATGGGCCCAGTTTATGTGAAGAGATGTTTCAGTGGTTAAGAGTGATTATTGTTCTTGCAGAAGACCCAGGTTTGGTTCCCAGCATCCACTTGGTAACTCACAACCATCTGTAACTCCAGTCCCAATGGGTCGAGTTCCCTTTTATGGTCACGTGGGCACCAGGTGCACACATGGTGCACAGATGTACAGACAGATAAAGCAACAAAGAGCTACAAGCAGCAGTGGATTGCTAAGAGGGGGAGAAATCGTCTTCCCCAGGGAAGAGCACAATAAATAGTTATTCAATACCACATGATCAACCCTAAAAACAGACATCTATTTAACACCATACAGACTAAACAGGTTGTATTTAGGAATATATATGTGTATACTTATATGCATTTAACAACAGTTAATGAAAAAGAAAACCATAATATTTTTTAAAGCAAAGGGAAATGTGTTGGAGGCCTTGGAAGGAGAAAAGGAAGTAGAGGAATGATGTAACTATATTATAATCTCAAAAATAAAAGAAGTAATTTTTAAAAATCCAAAAAAAGAATGAAGTAGAACATTTTCCAAAAGAGAGACAAGTTGATAGTGTTAGTGCACGTTAGGATTCTGTGGGGCAAAAGACTTTGGAATATAGAGAATTTGCACATAGTTCCTAGTTTATAGCAAATACAGTCAATGTAATGTAGGCTCAGGATGATAGAAATAATGGATGCAATAGGATGAAATAAAAGGCACCCTTTGGAAGAACTGGTGACAAATTTGTAAACTAGAATAAAAACAAATTATAACATTAGATATATTAATATATATGCTAAGTGTTGTTTTTGACAATGACAAACTTACATGTGTCAGATTATTTTCTCTAATGGCAATAATGAGAAAGCTGTATGAAAACATTTAAAATCTATTTGTAGACTTTGGACAGCTTTCAAGACTAAGAGTAAATATGAGTAGTAATTCAAAGCAGAAAGAATTAATGCAGTAAGAGCAAAAAATTCTATGACATCAATGTTTTCTATTATGTAATGACTATTACATGTTTCACTTACATAGAATGGGAGATAAAAACAGGGGCAGGTATTTGCAATGTTGATAACCATTAACAGTTCAACCTCAAACAAAACTGCAATACCAATACTGAAATATCAGTAGTGCCTAGACATCAACATTGTATTTTACTCCTAAAATTCTACTAATAAAAAAGTAGTTTCTAGCAATCAAAATATTTTTATTTTATATATGTGTTTCATAGCCTACAAATATCATTTTTCTCTCTTTAATAAAAA
Source organism: Sigmodon hispidus (assembly GCA_004025045.1). Classification (NCBI taxonomy): domain Eukaryota; kingdom Metazoa; phylum Chordata; class Mammalia; order Rodentia; family Cricetidae; genus Sigmodon; species Sigmodon hispidus. Next base: position 143,432 of record PVIH01002753.1, on the reverse strand, counting down.
TATCTTATATCATATGAAACTTACTTCATAATCATTTTGCCTTATATAGCTAATTGCACTCCATGTATTCAAAGAGCAATACAGTGATACATATTGTCTGTCTCAGAGACTTTTCATCAACCCAGATATAAGTTGGAATTATTAAGCAGTTTTTCTTTGTGATTTCAAGGCACAGGAAACCCCTATTTCCCTTTGTTCTCACGAATTTTTCAAGCCTATAAAGTGCCTATTATCAAAATTATAAACTAATTCATTTTGTGATATTTACTATAAATATTTTAATAAGCATTGTGTTTTAATTAATTGTTACTCTATACAATACAACATACTTCTTTGATATGTTTTTATTGTGACTGGCAAACTATTATTCCAACATGAAGATAGGTCATATTTTATCTGTCTACCTGTTCATGGTTTCACTCATTGCCTATGGTGATTAAGACAACTGTTTTCAGTTATATTTACATTTTTGGTTCAGTGTATGTTTTTATTTTTATTTGGTTTATGTTAAAAAATTTTTATTAAATGAGAAATTCATACCTTGTTTTTTGATAAATACAATTCATTTTCCCAACTGATTCCAGATCTTCCTTCTAAAATTTATACTTGGGATTTTGGTCTACCTCCTAGAATTTATACTTGGAACTTTCATATGAGATGATCATATATACATATAAATACATATTATTTTATGTAGTAAAGTATTTTTACCCATGTATCTCCCTGATCTCCCTCCCTTTCTTCTTTCCTATCCATCCCAGTCACTCTTAAGCTTCCTCTCTCCCCACCTCCCATTACCTCCACAAAAAAGGGCAAGTAATCCCAAATTGGGTTATCTCAGCCTGGTTTCTCTCTCAGAGCAAGTCCAATTTCCTCATCACAATATCAAGACTGGGTTAGGTGTTCCTCTGAAGAGAATGCCAGCCCCCACACAAGAACACAGTCTGAACCCACCCCTGGAGCTCCACATACTGCCTAGGACAATCAACAATTGCCTACCCTTGAAGGGCCTCTTTTTCCCAATTGTTCCCCAGTGGCTGTTCTTGACTCAGTGAGCTCCCTAGAGCTCCAGCCAGTCAGTGCTGTGGGAATTTTCCTCATAATCTCTATAACCTTTCTCATACACACTCTTCCTGCCCACAGCTTTATCAGGAGCTCATCCCAGTGTTCAGCAATGGATCTCTGCCTCCACCTCTATTCATTGTTGGATGTAAGTTCTGTGATGAAACTGAGAGTGGTATTTATTTTTATTATAGGGGAAGTCCTGTCTAGGTACCCCTTTAGAGTTTAAGATCTCACTCACAAGATCATTCCTTATTATCTTGTTCTAATATCTCTGAATTATTTTCAACAGGGACCACACCCTTTCACCTGTGAGCTACCAAATGTATGTGAATGAGAATTAAATTTTCCTATATGTTCAATAGCAAAATCAATTTTGATTTTTCTGTAATTTGTTTGTTTTGAAATAATAGACATAGAACGTGGGTATTTCAGTAGTAAAGTACTTGGCTAGTACTTGACCCTGGGCTCAAACACTAGCAAAACAAAACAAATAAAATTATTTAGCATTTTGTAGGCATATTTAAAAGTAAAACTTTTAGGGGCTGGAGAGATGGCTCAGCGGTTAAGAGCACCGTCTGCTCTTCCAGAGGACCCGGGTTCGATTCCCAGCACCCACATGGCAGCTAACAACTCTCTGTAGCTCCAGTTCCAGGCAAACACCAAGGCAAATAAATAAGTAAAAAATAAAGTTGTTTTTTTTTTTTTTAAAGTAAAACTTTTAGTGCATAGTGGATTGATACAAATAATATCAGAACAGAATCTGAATTATCTCGTGAGACATAAAAGGAAAATAGTTAATGGTTTGATTCCAAATTTTAGTTGTGATGTGACCAAAAAATGCTAATTCTACATTAGTAATTGTGACTGTTTAAAATTAAAATTAATTTTCAATAGGTGATAAATCATTTCCAAGTGTTTTAATCCTTAAAATCTTTTAATATTCTTGTAAAACCAAAGCACAATTGTAATTCCCACCTACTACTTAAGGATTGGATAGTAGTCTGGGCACTTCAGAAAATACCACTTCTGCTTTGAATTTACAAATAACTAGTTCTCTTAAAAATTTGTTGTAAACTGATACAAAGGAAATTCCCATGTGTCTACAAGGATGGCCCCAGCTAAGACTATTGGAAGCAGTGGATACATAGCTGTGAAAGGATGGTGACTACCAGGGTTGTCATTAGAGAACCTTCATCAGTGGCTGATGAAGGCAGAGAACCTACCAAACATTGGAATAAACCTTCGGAGTCCTGCTAAAGAGAGGAAGGAGAAATTCTAAGAGCAGAGGAGGGAAGGTCAGGGACATTGTGAAAAACCCCACATAAAGGACTATCTTGACTCATGAGCACTCACAAAGTCTGAACCAACAATCAGAGACTGAACAGGATAGACCTACACCCTTTGCATATATGTTGCAGTTGTGTAGCTTGGTCTATTTGTGAGATTCCTGGTAACGACAGCAAGGGCTGTCACCTGGTGCTTAGGATGGCTCTTGAGATACTATTTCTCATGCTATATTGTCTGGCCCAGCCTGAAAACATTGGGAGATGCTTTGTCTTAAGGCAGCTTGATAAGACATGCTCTGCTGAATCCCATGGGAGGCCAGTCCCTCTCTGAGCAAATTAGAAGGAAGTGAAGATTAAGGGAGGTAGAGTGAAGGATACAGTGAGAAGAGAGGAGATAGGGAAGGCTTCTACAAAAATATAAATAAATAATAGACATTTGCTGAAGAATAAATATTATGTTAATATACAAATCATATTTTACATTTTGTTATAGTGACTATTTCATTGTTACCTAAATATTTTATAACACAAGTGAATAAATGATCACTATTTTACACTTTGAGTGAAATCATGCACTAAGAGTAACTTATTGTATATATGTATAACGTTAAAAACTTTTGACAGGTTAGCAGTTTTAGGTGCACAGAATCTATGCTGGCAGTATTATAGAATCCCAGAAGAAGAGTTTTTATTATTATATTTCTCAAAAACATGTTTCTAAAATGAGGTAAGAAAATATTAAATCAATCCCTTATTTATGGAAATAGATCATATCCTTTAGAAAATTCACTATATTTTGCTTTTTGATCCTATTTCTTTGCACAGAACTTGCCTACTTCAAGAAATGCAGTATTTTATTTATGAACTTCTGCCATAAGAAAGGAAAAGAGAAAGACTGTCACTGTTTAGTTTGTGTTATGTGACAGTGGCTTCTGGTCCCCTATGAAAACAGAATAAACTCAGCAAAATTGAAGCTGATATATTTGTGTTTAGAATAGCAACATGTTATGGGAGGGAAAAATTTTATTTTATAAGAAAAAATATTTATCAGGGGGCCCATTTTTGTGCTGTGTGTTCTCTTCTGATAAAAATAAAATAAGAGAAATGTCTATTGTGCTTACCTTAAGAATTAAATTTTGATTGAAGTGAAGAGTCAAAAGCACAGAAACACTACTATGAATATTCAGAGCAGCAGAAATTCAGTTTGCATTTAATGTCCTATCATTTGATATTACTTATTTTTTTTTCTCATTTCAGAAGCATCACTTTAACATGTTTTTGTTTTGTGTACTAGAATTGCTTTTTAAAATATGCTATTTCTAAAAACAGTTTTAGCAGTGACATTAATGATTTCAGATGCACAGTTGAGATAGAGACTTGGATGACTTATGTGACAACCATTATTGTTCAACTTCCAACCCCAAAAGTATCAGCCCAAACTGGAAGCCATCAAACAGAACATTTAAAAGCATAGTAAGGATGCTCAAGTTAGTTCTTTATCACTTAAGGCTTCTGACTAGGGTGCAAGAGAGGAACGAGTCAGTTTTAATTGAGTGGTAGCCACTGAGAATTAGTTCATGCACTACAGAGTATATAGAAAACAAAATTGAACTTAAAAAATAGTTTGTATCTATTTGGGGAGAGGTAACAATAGTGGGGGATGGATATAAGAAGACTGGGAAATTACTATAGTCAGGGTGCATGATATAATATTCTCAATGAATTGGTAAAATTATATAAAATATTTTAACTTCTTAAAATTATTCACTGTTCTTATTTTTTTGTCCTTGAGTAATAATATATTTGCAGAATATAAAACTACAAAACAAGAATACTCCAGTATGAACACCTGCTTCTATATTAGTACATTGTTTGCCTTTGCTTTTTATCTTCTTTGTGTAATCAGCCTGATATATCTTTTCAATATTATAATTCATTGTATGTATATATGTAAACTGATGAAATTCTTTTCAGTAAGCACTGCGAATGGTTACTTTGTGTAAAGACAGTTTGACCTTAATTCTGATGGTTACTTATAAAATACATAAGAAATAATTTTAAATTATTCTGCTTTTCCTGTGACATTGAAGATGAGACCTTAATATTCTTTCCAAGTTACATCATTATAACCATTTTCCAACATCCCCTTGATTCAACCTGTCTTCTACACATTAATATCTGTTTTCTGTTACATATTTTAAGGTTAAAGGAGATATTTGATCCAGTTTAATACCTTCTATTATTCATTTTTATCAATTAAGCACAAGCACAAAAAAACCCATATAACGTTGGACAAAATACAATATTCCTGTATTTCAGTAAAAATATTGAGAGTAACTCTGTGCATTCATGTAGTTGACAATGTGATTTTAATGGAACTCTTAGTAATAATTCAAGTTAATTCCTATCTCATACAACTGAACAATTTCATGACATCAATATAAAGTAGCAGGTAAGACAGGGTCTCAAGCCAAGGGCACACACTTTTGCTTAACTGACAAACTGTTCTCCAATTTTGTCCCCATGATGGAAATGTGCTCAAGCAAGTCTATTGTATGATAGCCCATTGAGCAGAATCAAATCTAAATAACATTTCTGTAAGTAGAAAGGAGTCTAGATAAGATTATCCAAGCCCATATAAACTATACAACACATACCTCAGGAGTAAAAGTAACAGCAAATATTTATTATTTTTATTAGGCTTTACTTAGTGGTATAGATTATTATTTTTTTATAGTCATTAAATTTCAATTAAAATAACTAAAATTATGTTTTGTATAGAATTGAAAATAATATAAAAAACCATGTGTACATATTTAAAATAGTGTTTAATATTATTTATTAATTTATTGTAAAACATATTTTTTTTATATTTAGCTCAAATGTGTGCAGAAAAGCTTATAATCACCAGTTGTAGGTGGTTCAACAAACCATGGCCTAATTTATGGGAACTTAGTGTAGTCTTTCTTCTAAGGCTGTAGCATTCCAGTCTTCAATTTGGAGCTTCTGGTGAGTCATAGAGGGATACTTTCTTAATAGAGTCCTTCTTAATAGAAGACAAATGAAAGCACCTGTGTCTTGAAATTATTCACATTTGCTTATTAATATTGGTCATTCTGACTATGGAGTTCTAATTCACAGTTCTCTGATGGCTAAGGATTGTATATATTTTTAAGTGTTTCTCAGCCATTTGTGGTTCATTGTTTGAAAACTATTTAGTTCTATAACGTTTCTTTTTTAATTTCTTATATATTTATCATTTGGTGATTTTACATCATGCACACCATCAAACTCAGTTATCAGTCCTCCCAGATTCATACCCACTCTTATGATCTCCCCATTTACAAAAACAGCCCATTCATGCTGCTCATTTACTTACTGGAGCATAATTAAGCTCCCTGTGGCCAAATCCTTAAAGAAAACAAGTCTCTCTCACCCACACCCCTGCCAGAGGTCATCAATGCAGAATTGAGGCACTGTGTCATTTAGCTATGTTCTAGCCTTGAGACAGAGGGACACTTTTACACCTTTCATTCCAGTCCCACATCTAGCTGAACAACTTAGAAGTTGTAGTCCAATCACTCTGAAATTTCTCCATGATCACCCTTTGTACCAATGGGTTATTTTTCCTCTTCAATCTCTATAAGATCTCTGTAGATGTAGAGATCAGGCATGACTTTCAGATGGGTGCTTTCAGACGGTAGTACTACTACTCTTGAATAAAGTTTATAAAGCCAGTATTCTCCACATCAGACACACTTAATGAGCTCCTGTGTTGTTATATGGAATTAAAATATCCAGGTAGTGTAACAGAGAATCAGAGTTACAAAGATAATGGTAGGTTGTTGCCATGAGGCTCTGCTATGAGGGACAAGAGCTCATCTTTGGGATAAGATACCAGTAGAAGATATAAATCCTGGAAAGCTGCTTGAATCTTGTCAGTAAAGGTCCCAGAAGCTTCTCTCTTCAAAGAATGAATATTATCACTTTTACTTTTGTAGATGCACTGCTTTGAACAGATGCCAATGAGGTTCCTAAGTGGGCCCTTGTATCAAAGGTATTTGGGGATGTCTTCCTCCTTTTGTGCAGCACGTTAAGAATGCTGAAAGTTGTGCATGTTTCCCTTCAATTCATGAGGAGAATGAGTAGCAACACTGAACATACCAATATCCGTGTGCCAAATGAGATATTTTTAAAATACATGTGTTTTCCTGTATGAATGTAGAAACACATGTGTGCAATGCCCATGCTTGTTAGAAGAGGGCATGGAACTCCTGCATCTAGACTTATAGTCAGTTGCAAGTCACAATTGGAGTACTGTAAATTGGACCCAGGTCATTGGTCCAATCACCAAGTATTCTAACAACTAAGGTATTTCTCGATCTTTATTAATACTTTTATTAATTCTCTAATAATTCAATTTTATACAAGTTACTTTAGCCACATTCACTTGTGCCTTCTCTTGGGTTCTTTAATTTCTTCCATATATCCTCACGTCATTTTTTCCTGCCTACCTTCTCAACTTTGAGAACATGTTTTTAGTTTTTATTTTCTGTAATTTCCAGTTCATTTTATTCATCCACATTTAGAAATGTGGCATGTCCTGGAATTTGTTTAACTTACCAATTCATAACACCATTACACCAGTAGGTATATTTTGTCTTATAGTAGTCAGAGCTGGATGAGATTGATGATTTTTTTCATCTTTCCATTTCTTTACACTTTTATTATTTTTGAGAATTTTAAGCATGAGTACTATATTATTAATTCCAAATCTCTCAACTCTATTACTCCATGCCCCCATCCCTCTCATTTTTTAATCAATACCTCTTTATTATTTTGCACACATATATATACACACATACACACATATTATTTATATGTTAACATAAAATGCTATGACAATTTAGTGTTTTGTGAGTGTGTGTGTGTGTGTGAATGTATGTATTTATCACATGGTATTGGATAAACTTCCAACATTATGAAAGCTAGTCTAGAGAGATAAAGATTCTAAGTGAGTAATAGCTACTTTGCTCTATGTTCCATGGCTCAATTATGTTATATACTGTCAAGTTTTAGAAAGTAGCTAAGAATACTAGTCATAGCCTCTAATCATAGAAGTTAATAGTACTATAAGGCTAAAGTCAAAATGAGAAAACCCATTAATAGTATTGAGATTTTATTTGCTAGCCTTACAAAACTTGTGGGGCTATACCCCACCCATTGTAGAATAAATTAGGTAAAACTATGTCTACATGAGTCAAACTGGGCAATCTGGGAGTTTACATTTCAGCCTACTATATTTCAAATATTTAATAATTCTTTTATTCATTACTATATAATATATAGCATAATGTTTATAATTACTTACAATTAACAAGCCAGGTTTTTAGGGTGTATGTTTGCATGCTGTAATATTGTGTGTACACTCATAACACACACACTCAGCTTTTAAAATGTGGGACTATGTGTTTTGTGTATTTTCTTGGGTTCTTTTCTTTTACTTCTTTTGGTTTATGTTGCCCTATTCCATTTGTTAGCTTTTGTTTAATCCTTTATATTATATTATATTATATTATATTTCATTATGTTATTATTTCTTAGAAAATTTATTTTTTTTTTATAATAGAGGACAAAAGTGTGTGGATCCTGATGGGAAGGGAGGTGGAGAGGAAAAGAAGTAGAGAAAGTTGAAACAGTAATCAAGATATACTACAAAAAGTCTATTTTCAGTAAAACCAACAATCTAAGAACAAATGAAAATAAAGAAGAGAGAGTGACTGGGAGGGGCAGGAGGGAGAAGGAAGTTTGAACAAGGGAATGCATGGGAAAATGAGACTTTATTCATAATAAAAAAAGAAAAAAAATAAATTATAAAAGAATATTGGATGCACATAGGAATAAAATGAGTAATGAGTGAACATATGCAGAACATACACAAAAAGACAAATATCTCCAATTTTTCTCTTATCTCTGGATGTTGGTTTTGAGTCGTCTGATAAAGTACTTTTCATTTGAAATACCCATGTGGTGGGAATGTTCTTTGCAGGCTGTAAATAAATTAACTGATTTGGCCTATGTAGAGCACCGTAGAAGTGGGTGGAGGATCAGAGGAAGAGACAAGCAGAAGGAGGGTAGAGTTAGTCAGTCTCCATCTGGCCCCTGAAGAAGACGGACATGTAAGAGATACAGGTAATCCATGGCAGGCCACGTGGCGGGTAGAATAGTGAAAATGGTTTGATTTAAGATGAAAGAGCTAGCTAATAATGTGCTTAAGACATGGACCAAACAGTATGAAGTAATATAAGTGTCTGATTCATTTCTTTGGGGGACAAAAGCCACACAGACCAGGTTCCAAACCTCCACCGTGGACCAGGTCACAAACTCCTGGGCCCAAATGGCCCAGGGAAAACTTACTACAACATACCCATAAATCACAGAAATTTAGTAAGGATCCATGGGAGGGAGAGTTTTTTCTGGGATGGCAGAGCGAACATAGTTGTATAAAGGAATAAAGGACAATATCAGAACAGAAAAGTTTTATTGGGGCAATAGATGGAAGGGTAGGGTAGAGAAAGGGGTAAATGAGAAAGATAACCAACACTGAGGGTCTTTTAAAAACACCAAGTGAAAGACTAGTACTCTGTGTTTCTCTGTATGTGTGTCTGTGTGTTCATATACATATATACATATATGTCAAGCAGTTTAGGTGATTTATTTCATTTTGTTATAATTTTTTTTCTTCCCAAAATCAGATTCTCAAGCAGTTACAGGGAAACAACACTTTAATAAATACTAATTTTATTCATGAAAAATTAATTGAATAATAAAACATATACTACAGATATATAAATAGGTTGTATTTGTAGGTTATTAGACTTCATAGTATCTAATTTTTGAAACTGAGTTTTTATACCGCTATAATAACTCTGCCTAAGTTTCTTGATTGAATTTTATGAATACTTTATAAATATTCACAAATTTTTGTACTTAAAGCTTGTTGTATGGTTAACTACTAGATTTCTATAGACTTCAATCAAAAATTTATCCACAATTGGCATCAACAAAATGTATCCGTAAATCTTCATTTTAATGTGGTGGTTAATGCTCATTTCCCACTGATGAATAGTTGTGTGATATGCTCACACTAAGTTTCTGCAGAGATATTCCAATTGCATTATTCACAGTATGAGTAATAGCATGATGAGGAATAATGTATTTAAAAGTAAAATTTATGTAATTTACTGATATTAATTCTTATCATCATATAATTTATAGTTATGTTTTTCCAGTTATCAATTGGGCAAAATAACATTTACCTAACCTAAATTTTCCTTTTTATTACGTTGGCTACTCGATTTATCATACATTGTAGTGCTTCAAATAGTGTAAAATTGTGTCTGGCTAATATACTATTAAACATTTATTCTATTTTTATTTTTTAATTAAATAATTTTTAATATGAATAAAGTCATTTTTTATCCATGTATTTAAGCATTCATTCTTAAGTAAACTCAATGAGCTAACAAAGTCCACAACAGCCTGGATACTGAGTATTGCATCATTATTTAACAAAGTTTATAACATAAAGTTAAATTTTGATTTTAAAATAAACATTATTATTATAATTGTTCTTTTATTGTTTTATCTACAGTGGAAAATATAAGCTTATATAAATGCAGTTTGTAACATTAATTTTTTATTTCATGATATATTTTTATGTTTTATATATTTTATGGTGAGGTAAAAGAGAAGAAAATATGCTTTAAATTATATCTTGATATTATTATTGTTACTAGTCTTTTATTTCTGATTTTGTTAGAAGTCAGGTCTGATATTCTATATGGGTTCATTTCTATACTAATGAAGTTGTTCAATATTTTATGAAAAATTCTCTCAAATAGTGATTGTCCAAAGATAAGATTGCAGTTCTCTACCATTTATCAATATACCGAGCTGTAGTCTTGAAACATCCCCAGAGTGACTTGTCTTATGGACTGTTCTAGATTTCAACATATAAATGTTAAAAGAGATACAGTTAATTATCCTATAAAGATAAAAACAGGCCATGTGGAATGTTATTTGTCTCTTAATCTTGTATAAATTTTTAACAAAATCTTTTATGAAGCCTGATTTAGATTGCCTGTGTTTTCTTTAAGCATCCCCAACAATGTCATTTATTTACTTATAATACTAAGTAGTTTTGAAAAATTTTAAATTGAAAATACTTACTAGACCATTAGCTAATCAAAAACTGAGGCAATTCTGATATTCTGATTTTTTATTGCAAGACAATTGGTACAAAATTTGAAGGTCAAGGCAAAAACGAATTGAAAAATAACGTTTTAGCCAGCATAGTAAAGCAATTGAATGCACTAACGTCAAGCAAAAAGTAAGTACTGTCAGTCTCAAGTGTGCTTAGAAGTGATAGAAGGAGCTTCAAGAGGTACTGTGACAGGCAGTACATGTTCACCATGTCAATTTGTCAAATAGTATCTGTCAGAGATCATTTTCTACAATTTGAAAATATCATGACATTTTGGATTGAATTATGAGACTCTCAGCTTACTCTTGGAAATTCTGAGTTTATAGATTAATGCAATATATTTCACTTTATAGGGTTTTTTTTTTTGCTATGAGACTTATGTCAAAATTCATGCAGTGTAGTGAGAACATAGACATATTATTAATTGTCAGTCTTGTTTTGCAGTATTGTCTTCTCGAGGTTAAAATTAAGATTGGAATACATTGAATATTCCCTTTTACAAAGATAGCTTAGATAATTTAAATTTGATATTATTTAGGTTTTTACTTGTATTTACTCATTTACTCAGTGCTAATTTTTATACAATCAATTTTTTCAAATGTACCATGTACTTTTATAATATTGATGCTTTTTTTTTTCCAAATATACCATGAGAACTGCATCAGCAGAGAAGGAATGAGGCCTTTGAAATTCAGACCTCATCCAGAGGTGACCAGGTTCCAGCACCTGGACCACCCATCCGAATAGTCCCTCTCAGGGACCAGATTCAATCCCTAGAGTCTGATCTCAGCTCTCTCTGGAAGACAGGAGCTAGGGTTTGGCTGTGAGGGGCTCTTCCAGCCACAGCTAAAAGAGGGGACATTGCACAGCCAGGCCCTGTCTGCAGGGCAAACTGCATCATCAGAGAAGGACTGAGGATTTGAAATTTACACCCCTGTCCAGAGCAGAGTCAGACGTCAATCAGACCCCTTTCTCAGAGGAGACAGAAGACACACAAGTCCTCTTGCTACAACTGACTAGGAGCTGCCTAATCATAAACCCCTGAAACCATGGGCAGATGTCAGTGCAAAAATGCATATAACAGTATAAAGAACAACAAGGCAACACCAAAGAACCTGGTGGTTCTACAACTACAAGACCTAAATGGAGCAATGAAGAGGAAGCAACACGAAAAACACATTTATGGTTGTTATTGAAGCCTTCAAAGAAGATATAAAAAATTTCATTAAGCAATATTGGGACCTTGATACCTTGGAACCTCCTGCCCATGCTGGGGAGGAGATAGGGAGATGTGGAGAAGAGAGAGTGATCTGTGGTGGGAGGGGGAAGGCACCTTGAATAAGGATATACATGGATAGAAAATGTGACTTCTTTATTCATAATAAAGAAGAAAAAATAAAAAAAAAATAGAAGAAAATACAAACAAAAAATTGGAAGAGATGTACAAATCCTTGAAAGAAAACCAAGAAAAGGTAAACCAAAAAATGAAAGAAACATTCCAGCAACTAAAAATTGAAACAGAAGCAATAAAAAGGCACAAAATGAGGCTAAGGTTGAAATAGAAAATCTGAAGCAAAGAGCTAAAACTACAGATACAAGCATAACCAACAGAATCCAAGAGCTGGAAGACAGACTCTCTGAAGAGGAAGACTCAGTAGCAGAAATAGATACATCAGTCAAAGAAAATACTAAAATCAAAAAAGTCATAACACAACATGTTCACAAAATCCGGGACACCATAAAAATACCTAACCTGAGAATAATAAAAATAGAGGAAAAAGAAGAATACCAGCGCAAAGACACAAATAATGTATTCAATAAAATCCAAGAAGAAGACTTTCCTAACTTTAAGAAGGAAATGCCTATAAAGACACAAGAAGCTTACAGAACACCAAATAGATATGATAACCCAAAAAAGTCTGCTTGCCACATAATAATCAAGCCACAAAACATACAGAACAAAAAAAAAGTTTTAAAAGCTGCAAAAGAAAATGGCCAACATACCTATAAAGGCAGATCCATCAGAATAACTCCTGACTATTCAATAGAAACAATGAAAGCAAGAAGGGCTTAGTCAGAAGTTAGACACTTAAAAGATCATAGCTACCAACTTACACTACTATACTCAGCAAAATTATCAATCACCATGGATGGAGTAAACAGATATTTCATAACAAAGTCAAACTGAAACAATACCTATTTACCAATCCATCCCTCCAGAAAGTATTAGAGGGAAATTCCAAAGTAAGGATCCTAGATATACCCATTAAACCACATTCAATAATCCCACAGAATAAAAAGCCAAGAGAAAGGAAATACATACAAGTTACCATCAAAAATAGCAAGAAACATTGATCAGTGGTCACTAATATCCCTTAATATCAATGGACTCATCTCACCTATAAAAAGACACACACTAACAAGATGGATACAAAAACAGAAGCCATCCTTCTGCTGATACAAGAACCACACCTCAAACACAAAGATAGACAAAGGCTAAAAGTAAATGGGTAGAAAAAGATTTTCCAATCAAATGGACCAAAGAAACAAGCTGGGGTTGCCATCCTAATACCTAACAAAGTAGACTTTAAACTAAAATCAGTTGAAAGGGACCAAGATGGATATTAATTATTCATCTCAGGAGAAATCGGTAAAGAGGAAATTACAATCCTGAATATTTATGCCCCTTATTAGGCATTATATTTAAGGGCACACATCTATGTAAAAGAAACACTGCTAAAGCTCAAATCCCACATTAATTCTCACACCTTTGTAGTGGGAGATTTCAATAACCCACTTTCACCCCTAATTGGTCAACCAGACAGAGACTCAATAGAGAAATAAGGAGTCTAACAGAGGTTATGATATAAATGGATTTAATAGATATTTACAAAAGCTTCCACCCAAATGCAAAAAAAAATCATATTTCTCAGCACCTCATGGTAATTTCCCTAAAATTTACCACATAATTGGTCATAAAGCTAATACCAACAGATATAAAAAAAATGGAAAAAATCCCTTGTAACATATCGGACCACCAGGACCTAAAGTTAGAGTTCAACAACATCAAAAATCAAAGAAAGCCTACCAACTGATGGAAGCTAAACATCACTCAGCTGAGTCACCTCTGGGTCAAGAAAGAAATTAAGAAAGAAACCAAAGTCTTCCAAGAATTTAATGAAAATGAATCCACAACGTACACAAACTTGTGGGACACAATGAAAGCAGTCTTAAGAGGAAAGCTCATAGCGCTAGATGCCTTTATGAAAAGCCTAAGGAAATCCCACACTAGAGACCTAACAGCTCAGCTGAAAGCCTTAGAACAATTAGAAGCAAACTTACCTAGAAGAAATAGATGGCAGGAAATAATCAAACTTAAAGCTGAAATCAATACAATTGAAACAAAAAGAACAATACAAAGAATCAATGAATCAAAGAGTTGGTTCTTTGAGAAAGTCAACAAGATAGATAAACACTTATCCAAATCTAACCAAAAAGCAGAGAGTATCCAAATCAACAAAATCAGAAATGAAAACGGGGACCTAACAATAGATCTCCAAGGAATCTACAGAATTATCAGATCATACTTTGAAAATCTATATTCCACAAAATGGAAAACCTAGAAAAAATGGACAGCTTTTTGGACAGGTACCATTTACCAAAATTAAATGAAGACTAGATTAATTACCTAAACAGACCTATAACCCCAAAGGAAATTAAAGCTATCATTAAGAGAATCCCAAATGAAAAAAGCCCAGATCTAGATGGTTTCAGTGTAGAATTCTACAAGACATTCAAAGAAGAATTATTACAATTACTCCTCAAACTATTTCACACAGTAGAAACTGAAGGAATATTGCCAAATTCCTTTTATGAGGCTACAATTACTCTAATACCCAAGCCACTCAAGGAAGCAAAAAAGAAGGAGAATTACAGACCAGTCTCCATCATGATTATTGATGCTAAAATTCTCAACAAAATTTTGGCAAACCATGTACAGCAATATATAAAAAATATCATCCAACATGATCAAGTAGGCTTCATTCCAGAAATACAGTGATGGTTCAACATACCAAAAAAACTCTTTATGTCATCTATCATATAAAAAAACTAAAGGAAAAAAAAAACATGATCATATCCTTAGATGCTGAAAAATCCTTTGTCAAAATCCAACACTCCTTTATGATAAAAGCCCTGGAGTGATCAGCAATACAGGGGAAATATCTCAATATAATAAAGGTGATTTACAAGAAGCCAACAGCCAACATCAAACTTAATGGACAAAAACTCAAAGCAATCCCACGAAAATCAGGAACTAGATAAGGGTGTTCTCTCTCCCCTTATCTATTCAATATAGTTCTCAAAGTTTTAGCTAAGCAGTAAGAGAATGAAATGAGATCAAACTGATACAAATTGGAAAAGAAGAAGTGAAACTATCTCTATTTGCAGATGATGATTGTATACATAAGTGAACCCTAACCCTAACCCTACCATAAGCAATCTATAGATTCAATGCACTTCACATTAAAATCCCAACACAATATTTTATGAACCTTGAAAGATCAATACTCAACTTCATTTGGAATAACAGGAAAACCAGAATTGGCAAAACAATTTTACTCAAAGAAAGAGACTCAGGAGGGATCACCATCCTTGTCTTCAGGTTATACTATAGAGCTACAGTAATAAAAACAGCCTGCCACTGCCATAAAAAGATACTTGTGGATCAATGTAGTAGAATTGAAGATTTGGGCATTAATGCAAAAATCTATGAACAACTGATCTTCAACAAAGAGGCCAAAAATATTAAATGGAAAAAAGACAGTATCTTTAACAAATGGTGTTGTCATAGCTTGTTGGTAGTCTGTAGAAAAATACAAATAGTTCCAAGCCTATCACCTTCACAAAACTCAAATCCAAGTGGATCAAAGACCTCAACATAAACTCAGCCACTCTTAACTTGATAGAAAAGAAAGTGGAAAATACCCTCCAACAAATTGGCACAGGTAACCACTTCCTAAATATAATTCCAGTGGCACAGACACTATGAACAACAATCAATAAGTAGGACCTCCTGAAACTGAGAAGCTTCTGTAAAGCCCAGGACACTGCCAATAGGACAAAACGACACTCCACATAATAGGAAAAGATTTTCACCAACCCTACAAGTGATAAATGACTAATTTCTAAAATATATAACGAACTCAAGAAACTAGAGCCCAAAACCTTGAATAAACCAATCAAAAAATGGGGTGCAGAACTAAAAAGGGAATTCTCAGTGGAAGAAATACAAATGACTGAAAAGCACTTGAAAAAGTGCTCAACATCTTTAGCCAACAGATAAATGCAAATCAATACAAATTTGAGATACCACTTTACACCTGTCAGATTGGGTAAGATAAATGACACAGATGACAGCCTATACTAGAGCGGTTGTAGAGCAAGGGGAACACTCTTCCATTATTGGTGGGAGTGTAAGCTTGTTCAGCCACTCTGGAATGCAGTATGGCAGTTTCTCAGAAAAGTGGGAATCAATCTCCCCAAGGATCCATCAATACCACTTCTGGGCGTATAGCCTAAAGACGCACATTCCCACTCCAAGGGCATTAGCTCAATTATGCAGGAACCTGGAAACAACCTAGATGTCCCTCAACTGAAGAATGGATTAACAAACTGTGGCACATTTACACAATGGAGTACTACTCAGCAGTAAGAAAATAATGATATCCTAAAATTTGCAGGCAAATCAATGGATTTGGAGTATATCCTCCTGAGCGAGGTATCACAAATCCAGAAAGATAAGCAGGGGTTGTATCCACTCTTCACTGGACTCTAAAAATGAAAGCAAAACGCAAAGCATGTCTAAGCTGCAAACCACAACCAATGAACATCTTGGAATCTGAAACAACTTGAACTGGCACCTTGTATCTCACTCCCTACAGAGGAACACCTGTCTCAGTCTTGATTTTTGGGTGAGGAAATTGGATCTACCAGGAGTGGATACTGAATTAAGCCATTTTGGGACCTTGGGACCTCCTACCCTTCTGGGGAGGAGATAAAGAGATGGGGAGGAGAAAGAGTGACTGGAAGGGGTGTAAGGGGAAAGGGAGCTTGACCAAGGATATACATGGATAAAAAATGACTTTATTCATAAAAAATAAATTATCATCAAATGTACCATGTACTTTTATAGTGTTCATGCTGGCCTCTCTCTGTATATTAGATAACTATGTATTGTAATTGCAATATATACATATATATACATATATATATATGATGAAATGTAGAGAGAGCCATATATTTCTGTGTGCACCTGTCTTTTTATAATATTTAGTGTTCACATATGTGAGAAAGCATGCAGTATTTGTCATTTTTAGTCTGGCCTATTTAATTTAATACTATGATCTGTATTTTTATCTGTGTTTCTGTAATCATATAATTTAAATTTTCTTCATAAGAAAATAAAAACACATTGGTTCTTGTGAGGAGGCCGTAAGTTCAATAAGGCCCATGCTGCTTCCCAGTAAAATATGAGTGCTAGCATTGCATCTTTATAAATATCCTGCCATGTGGTCATTTTTGTGCTTTATAAATATCACAGCTGAATAAAATTACCAATTGATTGGTTTTCTCTCTTGGAAACTTGTATAAATCCTGGTTGTATTATGAAAGTTAGTATTCATGGAAGAAGTCAGATCCACACAGGTCCTTTGAATCCTATATCTGAAATTCTTGGTATCTTCAGCAATAGTTCGTTACCTTCAGGCTCTGAGAAGCAACTATGGGAAAGAACAGTCTAATCTTGGAAGTCTCTTGAACTCTGTTGACAACTTAGAAAGAGATTTTTCTATGCCTCATTTGAATTTGTGGGGTGTGTGTGTGTGTGTGTGTGTGTGTGTGTGTGTGTGTGTGTGTTTGTGTTTTATATATATCAGTATTACCTGAGTTTAGGAAATACATCCTTTTCTAATCAGTATTAATATAGATTACATTCTGATCATTTGCTCTGTCATTGCTATGAGTTTGATTTTAATCTGAATATGATTAAATGTAATTCTGTCTTTCATAAGAGACAGTCTCAGTATGTATTCTTGGTTGATCATGTAGCTCATTATGTAAATTAGACTGACCACATGTTAACAGATATTGACCTGTTTCTGCCTTCCTCACAAGTCCTGAGATTACAGGCTTAGACAGTTATTTTCTATGTGAAATTGTGATTTACTTTTTATTTTTTATATCATTTATAAAGACTTGATTTTTAAAAGCAGGTTATTTGCTTCTGGGGATCACCTAACCATAAAAAATATGCATTCTGGTAAAGCAAGTATTATTTTCCCCAGAAAGTAAGTACTTAGAAAATTATGTTTAAATAGTGTTTATTTACCATAATTTAGATATTTATAATGTAAAACAAAAAATTCTTCTAAGTGTTGTGTAGAGTACAAAGCTCTTTTACAAAGAAAATCTCTACTACCAGAATTTATATATGTTTATAAATAATTGAAATTTTATAGTACAATCTCAATGATAATATATTTTTGAGAGGTATAGGAATGGGGTACAAAGGTAAAAAAAACTATTGGGAGCCATGCATCCTATTCTCAGATTAGCATATGACGACCTGTCCCACAGGTTTTCTTGGAACAAAACATCTGTGGAAACAGACTATCATTTGGCAAAGACCAGTAATATACAGAGCAGTGTAGAAAATTGCAAAATTTGTGCAGCATGCAAGTTCTATTCTTTCTCATTATATTGATTCTTCAGGTGGTGTCATATTGTCAGTCACATATGCAAGAGTTATAATTTTCTCTGGAAACTGTATTCCTGTTTGAATAGTTTCCCCTAAGTTTCAGCAAGGATCTAATGCTTCTTAAATCTCTTATCTGAAATTACTGACTACAAATCTTAACCCTGGGATATTTTCTGACTCATTGGAGATTTAGATAATATGAAAAAAACAACACCTGGAACATTAACCATGTCGTACAGTTCTGGAAAGGAGAATAGAGAATGTTTATGCAGAGTAGGGAAAAGGTCTCAGGAATACACACAGTGCTAAATATTGAGAGTAACTTCTCTAGACACCAAATATAAAGTCATTATAGGATTTTGTGCTCTCTAAGAGAAAAAAAATATACAATACAAAATATGGAGTGTATAGATCCCTTTTTCCCATAGATAGGAGCTTATATTAGTGGGAAAGGTATGGCATATTGAGATGGGAAAAGAGTGCTTTATCCAGATATGCCTTTTACAAAGAAATGAAGGCACAGAAACTTCTTTTAGAAAAGAGAACTGTATAAAAAATACATCTTGCAGACATGAAAGAATTGTCTAGGTTTGAATACTGTTGTTCTTAAAGCATTGTGCCCATGTTTATTATTTTTAACATTGTAATCACAATTAGCTGCCTCCTGACATAAGTGCTGTGACAGCAAGATTGTCTAGCTTAATATTTAGTTAAACCTGCAAAAATGCAGAACTCTGTCTATAGTACGGTTACATGGGAGCCAGGAAGGTGTATTTGGGAAGCTTGAAGAGGAACAATGAGCGCTTCCACAATAATCACAATATATTCTTTCAATTTTAATGTTTTTTTAAATAAAACTTAGAAAACAATGATAAAGCTGTAATTACATGTAAGCATGTAATCTTGGTAATAAAAATTCTATTTAAGTATTAATAAAGACAGCCTGAGCTGCTTGAGGCCACTTGAGTGTAATCCACCTGGTGGTCACAAGGTTTCTCTGTGCCAATACACTTTCCCAACTCAGAACCTGAATCTGAGCTGAGGCTTGACCCCAGCAAAAAACAATAGTCTTATAATAGTCTGAAATTTTAAGGAGCAGAATTTTAAAACATACTAAAGTATGTTAAGGGGAGTATTTATTAAAGAAGCTCATTATCATAACAATACAGACACAGAACTCACAGAAGGTGAGTTACATTTAACATTTATTTCTTTATTAAAATAATGTGTGATTTCAGGTACTCTTTAAACTGGATTAAAAACATCACTTTTGGTTTAGTAATCCTCCAGGAAATTAAGTAAAGGGATAAGTGTTAGAAGGCATTTGCATGGAAACTTAGCTAGGGGATATATCAAGAATGCTCAAAGACCTCTTGGGAGTAAAAATGAAATGTGATAACATGTTGTATCAGCACTCTCAGAAACAAACTAAAAAATATGAGCTAAATGAATACAAAATGGGGTTTAGTGTTTAAATGAAAAAGCAATTCACAGAAATAAAAGGTCCAGATATTGAAAATGAACTTATTCAAAAATAAATGACAAACATTCCATATCTGTGTATGTTCAATTAAAAATGTGTACTGTAACTAGAAATTTTTAAGAAACAAATTCAGTACACCAGGCTTGATGAACACACACAAGATATAAAAAATATATGTAGGATAAGTATGAAAATGATTTTCAAAATAAACATTAAAATATTATTAAATGAGTAAAAGTACTTTTAACTATAGAAATTAAAATTGATAGATGACAACAATTAGATGTGATCAAAACAGTACTGTTTCTTCTAGACAGTCTATAAATCAATGCATAATGGTTTGCAAAAAAATTGAAATTAGTATCCTAAAAATACAGTATCTCTGAGCAAGAGTTGTCTGAATCAACTTGATTTAAAGCAGTGTTTGTCTAACAAAATCACATAACAGTCAGAGAGTAGATTTCGGCACAGAAAAGTGCTTTTTACACTAAAGAACTGAGTTGGCTTTAGGCTTTAAACAAATGTTACAGAAAGATTCCTCAACCAAATGCTTTAGAATCCCACCCTAGACTGACACAAGTATAATTTGCTGTTTGTGCATCCATCATGGCCTATGATACATGATTTCCCAGAATATCTGTTAGATAATGTTTGGTAATTTGTTTTCCTATGTATCTTTATTTCCTGAAAAGGGTCATGGAAAATATGAGTTTTCCACAATTTTCATAGCATCCTTTTATTATCCACTCACCAGACATTGGATTTAGTTGATTTTGAATGTAACCAACAGAAGATAATGTCAGTGAGTATAATGTAGGGATATGATTATGCAAAATAAAACTTGAATTTCAAAAGTGCTGGCATTGTTAAAGGTACATGCAGAGGAGCAAACATCCTTTTTTGGAAAAAAACTGTCACTGCCTATTAAACAGAGATCACTGGAGATAAGGATCTGGCTAAGTCTAGTGACGTTTAGTTGTCATAAATGAAAATCCATGAGATACCATGAGGATTATACTGAGAAAGTTTAAAATATTAAAACTCTGAGCAACTAAGATGTTTAAGATTTGAGAATTTTTCTGTTGATAAAATATTATTTGTCCATAAAAATATTGAAATTAGAGCTTAACTATAAATATAAAATTCACTAACACATGAAGAGCCTTAGTCTCATGAATCACAATTAATTTTCTATATTTTCCATTTAACAACTTTGCATTTATTGGAAGTTTCTTAGTAAAGCATGAAAAGTATTTATACTTCATTGCAACAAAAACTCAGTCTGTGAATATACCCCTGTCCCAAATGCCCTGTGAAAAATCTAGGGCAAATAGAAGCCTCTCGTGAATAATTCTTTCTATCTAATAATTATAAGTTATAGCTTTCTCTACTTCTAGTTCACAGAGAGAAATTTTCCTAGCTTATCATCTTTGATAAAAATTTTATTCTTATTTTTACATTTTTACTTTAAATAGCTATAGTTTTATTATTATAATAACAGTTTTAAAATACCTTGGAAGAAAATAAAATATTATATCTTCATATTTCTTTTTTAAAGTAACTGTTTAGATTTTTATTTAAAAGGTTTTTTTTTAATATACCAGCTACATTCCTCCCCAACCCTCCTCTCACTCATCCCTCAGCTTCCTCCCTCCCACCTCCTAGGTCTACTCCTCAGAGAGAATAAGTTCTTTAGGATTTCTAAGAGAGATTACATTTTAATGTGACAAACATGAACTAAAAAGCCTTTACCCACCCCTCCTTCTTGTTCAGTTGGTTTTGGCAGAAAACTGTTCTCAGTCCTCAGCATCTTGCATCAGATATCCTTCTCAACTGATCCTGTAGAAAGTTCATGGGTATTCCTTACTTTGTTTATCCTCATTAATGACTAATGTTGGCAGTCCAAGAAGGCCATCATTGCATGGTCAAACTTGGTCAAGGGAACATTCTGCCTTAAGTCCTTGAAGAAAGACTTCAGAATACAATTGTTTCTGCTCAGTTGATATTTCTAAAGTTACAGAGCAAATCAAGAAGGAGGTAAGATCTGTATGGTCGTATGTCTGTATGTGATGCTGATTTACTCTAGCCTATGAAGATCCTAGTGAGGTCTCCATGAATAGGATGAAAACTATGTTTTTCTCTAAAACCAACATATAGCTTAGGAAATATTCTCCTGTGTTTTGCTAAGTTGGACAAAAGAATACTGTATCTGGTTTTCTTTGATGTATACTTGGTTGATCACACTCATGTAATTACATTTCAATAGAGAAATTTTTCTATATTTTAGGCTATATAGAAAAGTAAATTAAAAAGAGTTCAAAAATGTAAATATATCTAGAAGTGCATGGTGATGCACAACTATAATGTAAACAGTAAAGAGAAAGGCAAGTGAGAAAAAGCAAAGATCTTCCCAGTTATGTGAGTTCAAGTTGGGATTGTGCTTTATGAGATACTGTGAAAAATAAAACACAACATGTACATGTTAAATTACAAAAGACAAAGTATGTTTATTTTGGTCTAGGTGGCAAATTCCTACTCTTCCAAGAAATAAACCAAACTTGTAAGATTACTTAGAACAATTTCTGTGATTCAAGTGATATAATCCACAGAGATAATAAAAGCCTAGAAAATAGGAAAACATGACTTCATACTACATACCCAACAGTGGGCTATTCAAAATATATCTGAAATGCAGTTACTCAATAGCAACAAATAAAAGGCAATCCTTACAACTAGTATATTATTTTCATATTTTACCTTCATTCAAAATATGCAAATGACATAAAAATACTCAGTGAAATTGAAAATGCTTAATATGATCAAAAAATTTACAACAAAGTCACAACCCCTAAATTAATTAACAAATAGAAAAACAAATTTATTTATATTTATTTTAGTTTCTTTAAAGTTATCTATATTCTGAAAGAAGCACTAATCAGAAATCAAATGCCTAAGCAAAAGTGGGACGGTGTGGAATGAGGAAGGTAGAGCCAAGTGAAATCATTATACTAATGGTCACCAATCATGTGACATCATTGACTAGTCTTTACATACTGAGTAGATTCCTATTAGTCCATAAAAACCTATAATGAGGCTAGGTGGTTCTTTCTAAATGGGTTAATGCTGGAAAATAAATAGCATTTGTTTTTTTACTATTTGAGAAATGATTGAATAAGTGAAGGTTTGAGATAAACTATGTATGTTAATTACTTCAGATCAAGGTGTAGAAAGAAGGATTTTGTTACGATACTACTCATAATAGAGTTCTGAGCTTTCAAAAACCACGTAAACTTAGAGTTTCAATACTGTTTTCCAAAGTTTTCAGTACTTCAAAATCTATAAAATGTGTTGTTCTTTATAAGCTGACCTGTAATCATAAAAAATGTTCATATTTGTTTATATTATATTTATTAAATTGTACTGTAATTATATCTAAAAGTACAGAAACATTTGTAATGTACTTGAAGAAGATATCAACAAATGTTGACTAAATATGATTAATGCAATACATCAATCACTAAAGCCTAGTTTGTATTATTAACTTTATTGTATATTATATAGATCATAACAAAACATAATAAAAGTGAATATTTTTACACTTTAAGCCATTCTGCTTTTGTGTATGTGTTCTGTAATATTAAAATATTTTTAGATTTTTATAGAAGTTTTATAGGGAATAGTCATTAATATATCAATTATTTCATTTATTATTACCTTAATTTAATAATGGAGTATTACTCAGCAGTAAGAAAAAATAATATCATCAAATTCAGAGACAAATGAATGGATTTGGTAAATATCCTCCTGAGCGAGGTATCACAAACCCAGAAAGATAAGCAGGGAATGTACTCACTCATTAGTGGATTTTAAACAAAAAGAGAAGCATTCCCAAGCTGCAAACCACAACCACTAAACAGCTTGGGATCTGAAGTACCTTAGACTGGCACCTTGGAGCCCATTCTCTCCAGAGGAACACCTAACACAGACTTGATATCAGGATGAGAAAATCGGACTTGCATGGAATGGATGCTGCACTAAGCCACCCTGGGACCTTGGGACCTTTGGCCCTTGCTGGGGTGGAGATAAGGTGATGGGGAGAAGAAAAAGTGACTGGGAGGGTCAGGAGGGGGAAGGGAGTTTGAACAAGTTGATACATGGATAAAAAAAATGAGACTTTATTAAAAATAAACAAATAAAAAGGAAAGAGATTTATGTTAAATACCATTCTTAAATATATATAAATTTTCATCTAGTAACTTTGAGATATATATAACCATAATTGTCATCATAGAACCTACATTCAATATTTGACAGAAGCAGATGCAGATTCCCATAGCCTAGCAATTAACTGAACACCTGGAGCTCAGTTGAAGAAAGAGAGAAGCATCTAGCGGAGCATGTTGAAGGTCAAGAGCACAATGAAGACATCCACAGGACAGTTAACCCAAGATAATGGGAGCTCAGACTCTGGACCTTCAGCTGGAGAGCCTGCATGGGTTCAAAGTACGCCTCTTCAATGAGGGTTACAGTTGGTCTAATCAAGCTATTGATGTACCCCTGGCTATGGAACCAGAAAATATGCTGGTTTCATACACTGACTTTTTGGAGTCTACTGTCAATGGTGGGATGCCTTGATCAGAGTTGATACAAGAAAAAGAAGGTAGATCCTGCCTCAACTTGATGCTACCCTCTGTTGACTGTTCAAGGAATGCTTTTCCAGTTTGAGGAGTAGATAAAAGGAGGTGTGGGAGAGGAGGAAAAAAGGGGGAGAGGGAGTAAGGAAAAGGAAAAGAGAGGAAACAGTGGAGGGTATGTAAAATAAATTATATTAAAATTTTTAAAAAGAAATATATTCCTTTTTGTAATACAGCAAATTCTTAGTCAGAATATACAGATTTGTTCTCTGTTGTATCATGGATTTAGGTTTTTGGTTAACCATAGCCCTTCAATATAGATTTTGCTTGTAGTGATTTTTTTCCTCAGTAAGATTTTGTTTTCAGAAAAGAAAGATGTTGTTATGTATTTAATATTTATGCAATGTATAGCACTTTTTTAGTCTGTTTTATAAATTAGGTTAGAAATGATAGAGCCTACATTTATTAAACAAGCACAAATGCAAAAGTACACATGAAGTTTAATTGTTCAAGTGATCAATGTACATAATGAATTAATTTAAATAAGACATGTAATTGAAGGTAATATAAATCACCTAAGTTAATTAAAACTTAAACTATGTGAATAAAACTATGATCTCTGTAGAAGAAAACAGTGCATGTACGAGCTGTGTTTTCAGCTCATGTCTGGTTGCTAGATTTAAACTTGTACAAAAATCTCCAAATTTTATAAGCTGATTTCTTTTAATAAATATTTTATAATGTATCTGTGAATTCTTTTTCTTAGGTTTAACTCTAATTGGTTCAACAATGTTTCCCCTTCAGGCTTTACCATGAACTCCTTGTATATTCAAGCTGTTAGAGTAAGCTACACTGAGCAATATTATTGTTTGTTTGATTCTCAGTTCCAATAGTTGATTCAGTGTCTTCCTCTGACTCTATTTATGTGGATATTGATAGAAATGATAACTCATGGGAAATTGTGTTTTTATCAGCTCTTTTTTATTGGGTACAAAACCTATGCCTAGAGAGTCCTAGCTACTCGGAATGAGAATAAGGTATAATTATTTGTAAACACATATATATATGTTGACACAATAAGGTGACATGTTTTTTACCAAGATACATTTTTTAACAAAATCCATAAATATTGAATTAAAAAAAGTTGCAGCTTACTGGGAAAGTGATGTAGCTCAAAGAAGCACTGAGTATGATCCCTAATACCAAAATAAAATAAAACAATAATAATAAAATTACAAATCTCAGAATTAACTCTTGCTAAGAAAGCTAATCTGTTTCTAGGTTTGAGGATTCATTGAATGTCTTCCCTCATATCTGTGTGCCCTTGAGTAGTCTTTGCTTGGGTATTCTTTAAGTAACTATGTTAATGAGGCATCTCTGGCATAATAGGAAATGAAATCCTCTATTCTTTTGGCATTTACAATCTTTCTGCATCCTCTTTTTGTATTATCCCTTATCCTGAGAAGAAGTAATTGTGTTGTAAATATATCTGTTAAGGCATAAGACCAAGATTCTTATACTTGGTGGTGTGAATTTTGTAAATTATAAAATTTTGAAGACCATTGTCAGTCAAGATAAAAAATAATAATTAATTAATTTATATATGTATATGGCTATTAGCAAATGCTGAGATTGAAAGAATAGTGTTCCTTAGAGAGATGCTCCTAAATTCATTATCTAATACCAAATGTTCAACATTCAAATTGTAAACATGCAAGGAAATTTTTATAGCCTAATAGGGCTGTATTTATATAACTAGAAACACACACACATATAACATCATATATTTCTAGATATGTATGTGCGAGTATATGTGTGTAAAATCAATTACAGAAATAATAGCTATGATTTTGAGAATAAAAGTAGGTACTTAAAAAAGAATAGATGGATGAAAGAGAATAGGAAACTGATGTAATTATGTTTAATATAAAAATATTTTTAAAAGATACATTATACATTCTTCCTAAGACTCAGTAGAATTTTCTGTTGCTTTCATTAGACATATAAATTTTAGTAGCCAAGAAGAATAGCTAAATAGCCAACAAAAATAAAAACAAATACATGGGATTATATTTAAATTGTTAGAGATGAAGTGTGTTTTAGTTAGGTTTTCTATTGCTGTGAATAGATGCTATAACCATGACAACTTTTTTTTCAAGGAAAACATAAAAAAACATTTGTTATATTACAAACACTTAATTTATTATAATCAAAGCAGGAAGCATGGCAGCATGCAGGCAGATTTGGTGGCAGAGAGTAGCTAAAATACTACATCCCCATCAGCAGGCAGCAGAATGAAAGAGAGAGACATTAGGTCTGGTTGAGCATTTGAAACTTCAAAGCATATATTCTCATAAAGGGCCATACATACTCCAAGAAGGACAAACTTTCGTATCTCTCTAATTCCTCTAAGAGGCCATGGAGGCCATGGCAGCAATTTCTATTTAAAACTTCACAGAGTATTTTCATTTTTATAAATAACTTATTTCTATTTAATAGTAAATATTGATTTTTATAACAAAAATGAATTTTAATGAGTGGATAGTCAAATGTGAAGCTGAAAAAAATACTATTTCAGGAATATCCTAAAAGAATTGTGTTTTCTGTCATAAGTTTTTACTGATATTCTTGCTATTAGAATTGTAAAAAATAAAAAGTACTTCTTCCGTCACTGTTGTCTAATAATAATGAATAACAATGTCTTTCATTAGCTAATTTTTAATACTACAAAAACTCCAAAATTATTGAGGACAATAGAATATTTAAACATATTTACTTATATGTTTTCATGTTCTAAGTTATGCTCTCACAAAAAAAAATCATTTTGGATCCATATTGTGTGTGCTTATGTGCTCACATTGTTTATTATGAAACCTGGCAGCAGTGAGGCAGAGTAGGGATGCTGTAAGCTTCTAGTTAGCTCTGCAATTTCCACTTTATTTGTGTTCCAGTTGTACTAAGTAGAAATCAATGCTTCCATCAAATGTCACATCAAGGCAGTAATTGGAATTAATTTACTACCATGATTACAGAGGAATCGATGAAGATACACAGGAAGTTAAAATTTGCACCTACCTCCCTTGACAATGAAGTAAGCCAAAGTAGAATTTTGCTTTGCTGGTTTTATTTTTGGTGTGACTCAGTTGATAATTGCTAATTGATATGAAAACTTTACCTGATGCCTCACTCATATATATTGTCTGCACAATAATGATCAAGTAATATTTATATTATTTTAGCAATCCATAGAACTTATAAAACATGCAAATAATTTTTCTCATGATTTAAAATACTAGGGAAATTATAATTTCACTATGAATATTCAATTAGCAGAACCAAAACTGAAATAGGTATGATTTGATAAATAAATCTGACAACGATTTTTTTATTTTGTTTTTTTCTTTTTTCTTTTCTCTTTTTTTCTTTATTTGTTTTGTATTTATCAAGAAAAACAGTACATTGAATTTAAAATGCTGATAAGTTAACAATAACTATAAAGAAAATAAAAATCACAAGCATGACTTATCAAGGGTGATAATGCAAATAATTTGCTACACATAAAATTACTTTGTGTTCAGCTTTCCCTCTGAATTTTTTTTCCTATCCCAGTATATCCTTATTCAAGGTCCCTTCCCCCTCCTGCCACATCAGGTAATTTTTTCTTCTCCATAACTCCCCATTCCCTTCCTGGGCAGGCAGCAGACAGTTCCATGGTCCCACTGACCAAATAATGCTTAGTACAGTCTGTACTCCTGGCAAATCCAGTTTTATCCTCCCTCCCTCAAGAGTGAGTCAGGTGTTCCTCTATGTGGAGTGGGATCCGAAGGGTCAGTCCAGGGTGTTTCTGATCCCAAGCTGTTCAGTGGTTGTGGTTTGCAGCTTGGGCATACTTTGCTTTTTTCTTGTTTGTTTGTTTAAAGACAACTAATGAGTGAGTATATCCCCTGCTTATCTTTCTGAGTTTGTGATAACTCACTCAGGAGGATATTCTCCAAATCCATTGATTTGCCTGCAAATTTTAGGATATCATTTTTTCTTGCTGCTGAGTAGTACTCCATTGTGTAGATGTACCACAGTTTGTTAATCCATTCTTCAGTTGAGGGACATCTAGGTTGTTTCCAGGTTATTGCTATTACAAACAATGCTGCTATGAACATAGTTGAGCTAATACCTTTGGAGTGTGAATGTGCCTCTTTAGGGTATACACCCAGAAGTGGTATTGCTGGGTCCTTGGGGAGAATGATTCTCAATTTTCTGAGAAACCACCATATTGTACAATATCAATGTACAATAAAACTCACAACTGACAACATGCCATGTCTTAGATTGGCTTAAAAAAAAATGCAGAGTGAGTGACAAATGGTAAGAATGGAAATTTTATACTATATAATTCCATTTATATATAAACTTTGATGGGACTAAAGTGTAAGTGTTACAGACAATGTAGTCATTACTACAAGATAAAGAAAAAAAGAGCACATAAATCAGATGAGTGTGACCCAGACTATGAGAGAAGAGTCCGATCTGATGATGTTTGTGTAAACTGCCAAATGTTATATAATTTCAAACCACATCACATAGACACACACCAATAGAAGTATGTGACATAAAACTGGTGATCCAAATGTTTGATGGCCCAAAGTCAGTTTCCTGCTATTTACATTTTTATATTTATATAACATCACACTATTAAAAGAGACATATCAAGAAAATTCAATAGTATTTCCTATAAGTTTTGTACCAATTTTTAAATCTATATTTCAGGACACAAGTTTAAAAGATCATATACTTGTCAGTATAAGTATCTAAATGCAGGACATTTTCATGTTTTAAAATGATGGATTTAAAATTTTTCATTATATATTAGTGTTTATATATAGCTGTTTCAATGAAATTTAATGGTTAGAAGTAGTTTATGCTCAGTACAATTAAATGACTTCTCAAATAAAGAATTCCATTAATGTAACTATAACACTAAATTATTATTATACATTTAATTTTATTATTAAAATTGATATTTTTATTTATAATTTTAATATGAAATGTAAATTATTTATGTTTATCTTATAATAAAATTTAGACCATCTTAAAAATCTTTATGCCTTTTATTATTCATTTTAAGATTATTGTTGTTTTATTTTAGAATGAGTATTTAAGAACCAATTCATTGTCTTAAGAACAATTAGGGGACTCTAAACAAACAAGCAAACAAACAAGGAAAAAGCAAAGCATGCCCAAGCTGCAAACCACAACCTCTGAACAGCTTGGGATCAGAAACACCCTGGACTGACTCCTTGAATCCCACTCCACCTAGAGGAAGACCTGACTCACTCTTGAGGGAGGGGGGAGAAAGCTGGATCTGCCAGGAGTGCAGTATTATTAAGTAATATTGGGTCAGTGGGACCATGGGACTGTCTGCTGCCTGCCCAGGGAGGGGATGGGGAGTTGTGAAGAAGAGAGAATGACCTGATGTTGGGAGGGGGAAAGGACCTTGAATAAGGATATACAAGGATAGAAAGTGTGACTTCTTTGTAAATAATAATAATAATAATAATAATAATAATAAAGAACAATTCTCTGAAACCTGTCTTTGTCTTAGATTCTAAAGTTGAAATTGGTACATTAGATATTGGAGAACTAAAGTATGGTACAGAGAATCATCCAATGATATGAAGACTTCTACATAAGAATTCCAACCTCTGTCTTTAATTTTGTGTGTCCTAAGGCAGTTTTGAGCATGCTGGATTGACTTCTGTTTTCGGGAGGGCCTTGGTTTGGTCAGGAAAGCACTAAGCTTGGCAGTAGCACTTAAGGGGATTCAGTGTTTTTGTTTCTTCTCTCACAGCTTGCCTCAGTGATCCATTCAAAAGCAGCTTATCCTTGCCCCTCAGAGCCTTTAGTGTCACTTTCTGCTGAGCTTTTCTGGGACTCAGACCAAAGAATGGTTTTCTTGTTCTTGGTGGTGTCATCCAGAAATGCACTTTCTGCAAACAGGTGATTTCCATCTGCTTAGCATCTTGTAGATAGTGCGAGAATCTCTTTTCTTCTACTTTCTTTTTATCCATTATAACTTGTTATTTTTTTCCTTCTTTTTGTAACCACATTATAATTGAATCCCAGGACAAAAGAGATACACTAGCTTGCAAGTGATTTTCAACATACAGGAAATATGGTTTTTGTAATTCAATACAATTAAAATACGAAGTAACCATTAATAGCAACATAAATTTCTTTTATGAATGAATTCATTGTACTACATTGTCTTCCCAGAAGAATTGGGTGGTTTGGGTGTTTGGGAAATCAGTAAACACACGAGCCCTGGCAACAAAGTATTCATGCATATTAACATGACCATTTCTGGAAAGAAATTGGGATACACCATTATTACAAGGTTTTTCTCAGGATAAATCTATCCCTACTATCTAACATTCAAGTGTATGATAGTGTAGCCAAAGTTTACATTTATACTGGATAAAAAATGCATTTATTTACTTCACACAACAAGAAAATATATAGAAAATGAAAATTTTCAAAAAAATAGAAATTTTAATTACACTTAATCAAATGTTGTTTTATTTTGCTGCTTCAAGCTTAAGAACTGGCTCAGTAAGAAAGACAGAAAATTGCAGAATAGGATTAAAATGACTGGCATGGAATTCAAGCCACTCTATGGAATTTTGTCAGTTTTAAACAGGGTTCTTATCCTGCTCAAGTTCCTGAGGCTTTTGCTATCTTTAAGACTCTGGATAAAAATGCTGAATGTATTCAAGCGTAACTGCATGCTCAATTAGGCATGGAATTCTGCTTCAGGCAGCAAGTTACACCCATCTTTCTGAAAATTGACACTATATGCCCTTTATTCTGAGAAAGTATCTATGGCATCCTAACCCCTCACATTGAATGGATCATACTTGACTACATGATCATGAACTTGTATAGTTGTAAAGTCTCTGGCTTATGTCATGTGAAATATAAAACCTAATAGGTAAAATAACAAGAGGACTAATATATATATATATATGTGTGTGTGTGTGTGTGTGTGTGTGTGTGTGTGTGTGTGTGTGTGTATGAGAGAAAGAGAGAGTCAGTTCAGGAATTTAAAATTTTTGCTTTGGCAAGCCATTTACAAGGGGAAACTTATCTTCTACTATAATGATATTAATCAATTATTTGATGACTTATAATATTGAGATAATATAACAGTTGAATTTTATTTATCCATAATTTAATTGTAGAATAACTTATAAATATCCCTATAGAAATATTAAACTCAATATTTATATAAGCTAATCTGGTTATTAAATACAAATGAGGTTTTCACATTTGTAGTGATACACATGGCAAAATTCAATGAACTTAAAATTATAAAAAAAGGTTTTTCACAGGAAAATATGAACATATTAAGCTTTAATAAAAAAACAAATCTCTGCAAAGAAGAACAATTTTAAGTCAATGAAGTACAAAATTAAATTGAATTGTTATTAGATTAGAATAGTTATTCTTTATTTTTGTTTGTGTTTTTACTATGATGTGTTGGGAATACTATAAGTTGCAGAATCTCATTGATTAATTTTTAATTGTGTTTTTCAAAGAGACCAACTAATGCTTTCTTCACATTCATGACTATGTAATCTAATGATTGTTTGTTTAATATACTTTAAGAGAGAATAGTGACTAAAACCATAGTTATAAAAAAGGAAGTGTTTATTTATTATGTTTAAATATTGAATACTTTCCAGGAAAGAATTAGATAACTTAATGGTAGAGTCATTAATCCTTAAATAATATTGTAATGTAAAAATATTAAAGAAGTCTCAAAGTCAGCAGAGAACACACCCAGACATCCAATTCTCAGCACAAAGGAGACCCAGTTCTCAGGACATCAGCAGATATCTGCAGAAGTGGTTTTTGAGGAGAAAGGGGGTAGGGCTGTGCTAAAGTTAGTGGTAAGACTTGATTAGTCATGTTAGTCATAAAACCAAATGGTGATTTCTGTCAGTTGGACCTTCATGTTTTACTACCCCTTGATGGTCACTCAGCGGTGATTTGGCATAAAAAAAAATAGCCAAATAAGGAAAACAACATTGGTGGCTAGGTTTTAGGACTGTGGAATTACCTGAGTGACGCAATCTAGTGTTTTAGCAAGGTGGTAGGAGGGGAGAAGATCTGTTCTCACTATGTTTACCATGTTTGGGCCTGTAGAGACCCCTATTGATTCAGACACAAATTCATTAACATTCAGAAGGAAAAACATCTTGCTTAAGATCACAAAATGGTGATTTAAAACCATAATTCTGGTGTTCTTTTGATGGATGTCAATAAAAAACTTAAGCTGTTTCGCTTCATTTTTCACCTTTCATAATTCTTGCCCTAAATATCATTATTTTCCAAATGCATGTATTTTTTAATGAAATATCAGTATGATCTAGTATTCTTTTTTGTTTGTTTTTTCACAAAAAAATTTTGGACTATTTTTCTAGTAACAATGGCCTTAGAAGGAAGCAGAAGCAAATTTGGAAGGGAACAAAGCAGAACAATGCAGCATGGTGTCTATAATGTCAGCAGAGTTGTCCTTTGAAAATAAACAAAGCAAGCTTTTACAGGATTAAAGCAGAAAAAATAGTATTGTTGGTCTTACAAATCTGCAAAATCCCATCTCAATTCATGTAGCCTTCTAGCTTATCATACGAAAAGGACAAAAGAGTTATAATCTTTAATGTTGACTTTATAAATTTATATTTGTGTGGTTATAGCTTACTATTTGAATTTTTCAGACATGTAAGCAAACATATTTTAATAATATCCATCCCCTACTCCCAGCTTCAACTCCCCTCAGGAACCACCATTACATTCCCCTCCCAGTGAATGCTGTCCACTGGGACATAATATAGAATGAAATGATAGGGTCAAACTATTTTTAAACTAATTAGACTATTTTCAAAGAATTTATAATCTCTGCAACGATGCCCTACTACTTTTAGAACTTTGATACATGAAGTGATAAAGACCCTAAACAGAACTCTAATATCTGGATCCCACATGTGAGTGTCCCTTTTCTTGTGACAGACACTGAACCCTAACAAAGCAGAGTACTTCACCTACCTTCCATCTGTGAAGACAGCTGTCTCAGCTCAGACTCCATGGAGGTGCCATATCACTAGCTGGCCTCTCATGCTTATTTAGCTCTATGGCTCACTACACAAAAGTTGTGAGTTTTCAACCTCCTTATTTGTCATTTAGCCTATTGGAGCTGTGGAGTACGTATCTCAGCTTTTAATCAATTTCTTCTTTCTTCCTCATAAAGTGCTAGGCAGCCCAAATGGTGTATTTAGTATTGACTTCTTTACCTCTTTGGTTTGGCCCAATCATTTTTATTTTATTATTAGTGATAAATCTGTGAAACTTCTATTCATATTTTCTTTATTCCAGATTTCAATTGTTTTTATGAAGTTAGAAATGACTAATTATATATTTGGTCATCTCTTAAAGTTGATGTCGCTGTCCTTGAATTTTTTTAATCATAAATTTTCTATAAAAATATTCTATTATATAATTTCTTTGCTTCTGTATTACTCTTATTAGTCCATTCTCCAATACTAAAGTGTTTTGTGCTTCATTGTTTTTTTATTTAAAAAAACCCACATTTTTAAAAAAATTTGCTTTATCTTCTGTGATGAAATCATCTTTATGGTATTTTTGGTCAGTATTTGTGGTATTATATTTCCATGATCTCTATGACTTAGTAAAATTCTGTGGATAATCCTTACTATAAGACTAGCAGTATATTATAAGACTCTAAATTACCATTTATGGCTTTTGTGGCTCTCTTCAACTCCTTTTGTGGAAAATATGTCTTTGGTCTCAGAGAGCTTACAATAGACTTTCTTAATACCCACTTTAGTACCAAGACTCTTGCCAAGCAATTTGTTTTGGTTTTCTGTATTCTTTTCTCTACTAAGAACTGAGATAATGCCAGTAATAAAGTTGTTTTGTTAATGATGCCATTATCATTATTAATTCACTTAAGAAGCATCTGTGTAATATCTTCCTGGAATTGCTTCAGCTCATGGTAACACACATTTGCATAAGATGTTTTTGTCTTTCTCTAAGCAACTTAAAATTTATTTGGAAAATAAGCAATCTAAATAAATAGTTACAGTAAAAAGTGATGCTATTCTACCATCAAGAATGTAGTTTTGTGGGAATAAAGTAGAAAAACTGAACCCTGCAGGTACAACTAGGGAAGGAATGTGTAAATGGTTTCTGTTGCTTGGTAATGTGAAGGAAAATATTTAGGTATCTAATTTCTTTCAGAGAAAATGTTAGCTATTTTTCTTTCATTAAACTTCACCCAAAGACCTTCATTGAGAGGTATTTTGTTCCAATGTGAAATATTAACAGATCACTGCTGCAAACAATGTGTTTCATGATTTTCTTCTGTTGGAATTACACCTTCTTGGGATATGAAGACTTTTGCTGTGGTCCCAATGTTTCTTTGCTCTCCAAATTAGATTCTTTCCTTACTTTGTACGTTTGTCCCTGTGCAGATATATGTGTTACTGTTACTTATTGTTATTTTACTTACTTATTTAAATTTATTTTTTAAAGAAAGTTTATATAACTCAATTGATTGAAATAAAATACACAAAAGTAATAGAAGTAATTAGAAGAGGTAAAGGACCAGTGTCTTTTATCTTAGCCAATCTGACAGGTGTCAGGGGTATCTCAAAGTTGTTTTGATTTGCATTTTTCTGATGGCTAAAGATGTTGAGCATTTTCAAGTGCCTTTCAGACATTTGTAATTCTTCTGCTGAGAATTCCCTTTTTAGTTCTGCACCCCATTTTTTGATTGGTTTATTCAAGGTTTGGGGCTCTAGATTCTTGAGTTCTTTATATAATTTAGAGATCAATCCTCTATTACTTGTAAGATTGGTGAAAATATTTTCCCATTCTGTAGGCAATTGTTTTGTCCTATTGACAGTGTCCTTGGCTTTACAGAAGCTTCTCAGTTTCAGGAGGTCCCACTTATTGATTGTTGTTCATAGTGTCTGTGCCACTGGTGTTATATTTAGGAAGTGATTGCCTGTGCCAATTTGTAGAAGGGTATTTCCCACTTTCTTTTCTATCAAGTTCAAAGTGGCTGGGTTTATGTTGAGGTCTTTGTTCCATTTGGATTTGAGTTTTGTGCAGGGTTACAGGCTCGGAACTATTTGCATTTTTCTGCACACTACCAACCAGCTATGCCAACACCATTTGTTAAAGATACTATCTTTT
Source organism: Sigmodon hispidus (assembly GCA_004025045.1). Classification (NCBI taxonomy): domain Eukaryota; kingdom Metazoa; phylum Chordata; class Mammalia; order Rodentia; family Cricetidae; genus Sigmodon; species Sigmodon hispidus. The sequence goes on along the minus strand of PVIH01002753.1, from coordinate 107,668 downwards.
GTCCATTGAATATTTTGGGCCTCTTTGTCGAAGATCAGGTATTCATAGGTTATTGGTTTAATTCCCAGAGCCTCAATTTGATCCCATTGATCCACATGTCTGTTTTTATGCCAGTACCAGGCTGTTTTTATTACTCTAGCTCTATAATATAACTTGAAGTCAGGAAATGGTGATACCCCCTAAGGTTCTTTTGTTGAGCAAAATTGTTTTGGAAATCATGGCTTTCCTGTTATTCCAAATGAAGTTGAGAATTGTTCTTTCAAGGTCCATAAAATAATTGTGTTGGGATTTTGAAGAGCAGTGCATTGAATCTGTAGATTTCTTTTGGAGGAATTGTCATTTTTACTATGTTGATCCTACCTACCAAGGAACATGTTCAGAGGGTCGGCTGTTCTCATGAGGTCAAATTGTTATGATGCCAGTCATCATCTCTTGACCTCACACCTGGCAGCTGTGTGCCCAGGGGCTTGGCTGTTTCAAAGCTGCTGTTACACCAGCCATGTACTGGGTGGGCTCTGCTCTCTGCACTGAAGCCAAGAAAACATTTCAGTGCCCAGATTCAGGTGGGAGATTTTACTTTCTGTCCTCTCACCTCTCAGTTGTGCCTCTTGAAACTCCTCTGCTTCCTGTAGCCACCACACCAGTTGTGGTCTGTGCAGACTTTGCTCCCCACTGAAGCTGAGTCTCATACCTCTGAGGCACTTGGCCAGGACCCCTTATTTAACTTTATACCTATATTTTTTTAAGATGTTTGAAAGAACAAAAGAATATACCAAAACAATAATTTGGAATAAATTAGATAAACTTTGTATTATTCTCAATTTGAATTTTTGAATCTACATTCAAATTGAGAAAGCACTGGTAGATTCAATATCATATTTATAATACTTTTTTGATAACAAACTGTGACTCTTGTTATTTCATTTTGAGATAATGAACCAAAGAGAAATATATGAAAATTGGTGAAATATCATAAGAGAATGAAATATTGTTAGAAAAGGAAGTTTAGTAGTAAGTAATTTAACTTCTATTCTTATTAAACAATGCACTTAGTAAATATGAACTAAATAGATAAAAAACAATATAGCATAAAAACAAAATTAAATGCATGAGAGATATTATTAAAATCAGAAGAGTGAAAAACAAAGAATTACTTTTCTAAGATAAACTTAACACATATTTAGAGTCTTTCAATGGGAATGTCTCACTTAACAAACTTTTGTTACTAATGAAAGTGAGTGATCCTATAGTTAAATAAGTGTGCACATCAACTTATGGATGAGATTTCCTGGACACGTGGGCTTGTCTCTGATGTGTCTGTGATGCTGAGGATTATAGTTGACTGAATCTGATTATTTTTCCTTGAAGGGGTAGTCATTATCTGATCAATTGAAGTCCTCAGTGCAACAAAACTAAGCTAAGAGGAACAATAAGAATATACATATTGAGCAGAGCCCTTGGTCATGAATTCCAAATCACAGAGTGCTCACAACTTTGAACTGCTTATTTGGGACTTTTCAATTGATATTACTATATGAGTTTGTTTTGTTGGTGATGTTGTTTTGTTTGACTGTTTAAGACCATATATTTGTTCTGCTTTCTAAATAGCCCTTTTAACAAATAGTTAGTTTATAATGTTCCCCAAATTTGGAGTATATTATATTACTTATTCAAAATTAATTGCTAATGGTTCCTAATGTCTAATTTTGTGTATCTTTTTTTACTTTAATGGTTTAGTATATGAAAATAATTTCCTACAAAATTTAAATTTCTTGACCCATTTAGTTTCATTTGTACTTTATTTATTTCCAAATTTGGGTCGTATATTTTTTTGCTTTCTTGCTCAGGTTGGGCCTGAATTTAGTTTTCCTCTAAACAGCCTCACAAATCATGGGGATTACATGTATGCACTGCTACATCTTTCTCAGAAACAAAAGTCTTAAATTAATTTTAAGCTCTGTGTTTTCAAACTCACACAAGACACTGCCTGATGACACTGACTTCTAATTTGTTTTCATCTGGAATTAGTTCAGATACAATCATTGAAAAGATTGTCAAAGTTGTCAGGAGACTTGGTATAATAAACTGGAATCATTGTACTTGGGTACTCTGCTTTCAGGAACAAATGTTGCCTTTATTTTGAAGATAAGGGTGGAATCCTGAACTATCAAGTGTCTTGCCCACATCACAAAGTCCTTTTTCAAATTATGTTTTATAATGGAACAAGTTTGTTGATCTTATAATAAAACTCTGAGCCAGATATTAGGGTAAGGCTGAAAGATCAGATAAGTAGAGGAACAGGTTACTAGGGAAACTTCTAACCACTACTGAATCCTCAGGTTGAAAGGGTAAATCCTGCCATCAGGACTCTTCAGACTGAATGCTTCTGAGTCCTCAGTCAAAAGAGAAAGGGAGGCAAACATAGACCCCAACTTGTCTTCTCCTCTCTTATGTTCATTTCTCTGCCCAGGTAAATCATTTTCTGTCTCAACCTTGCTAATACTGTGATTGAGGGAATGAATGCTTCCAAAATACTTGGAGCTGAGGCATGGAATCACAAGTGCTGGGATTAAAGGTCCTTTCCACCAATGCCTGGTTCTGTTTCTCTTTTGAACTGTATTAATCTTATGTAGTCCAGCTGGCCTTGACCTCACAGATATCCAGAACTATCTCAACCTCCCAAGTGCTAAGATTAAAGGTATATGCCACCATTGCCTGACCTCTATGGCTAGGTCTTTGGCTGGCTCTTTCCTCTAATCTTCAGGCAAGCTTTATTTCTTAGAGGATACATAAAATATTACCACACAGAGTGCCTTTAAGGAATCCCATTCCCTATGTGGACTCCAAGCCTCTCCTCCTCTGCTTCTTGAAGGTGTCATAAAAAATGTAGCCTGATTTGTTCAACCAGATCATGTTAACTGATACCGTAACTATGGCGTTTACTGCTTTGATGGAACACTGAGACCTAAGTTTCAAGGAAAACAGGCTTAAATAGAAAGACTGTGTCTCAGAAAACTTTTCATTCATGAAAGGCAGTCTCCTTTATATACTAGGTATGTTAGACTGCGAAGGAGCCCACACTTTCTTTCCTGTAAGTGCTTCCTTATCCTTCTCCATTCTACTTTTTGGTTTTAGTAAATTTTTTAAATAAAACATATTCTGGTTTCAAATTTATCCCTTCCCCAGTTTCTCCCAGGTGTTCCCTTTCTTTACCTTTCTTTACCTTAAAAAAAAAGTCTGACAAATATATAAGCCTTTAAAAAGACAAAACACAAAACACACACAAAAATCTAAAAACCATAATATCAGAAAGCATAATTTACAAACAAATATACAGACCATAATATACAAATAGAGAAACAAAATGACAATAAGGTAGTATAAATGACCAGAGAAAGCAATAACATGAAACACACTGAATTTACTCTAATTTCTGCACATTCTAAAACAAACTAAATTATTATAATAGCAATTATAATACATTATTGAAGAAATATTCTCGAAAAATATATGGATTCTGTCTTGGAGCCTGAACTTTACAAATTACATAGAGACCTTAAAAAAAAGAGCATAAAAATTGAAATACAAATCAAGCATAAAAATATTATTTTGAAATTATGTCTTAAAAATATAAATGCAAGTACAATAAAATTTAAAAAAAACATTATATTACCTTACTGTATTGTATTCTTGTACTATATATATTATCTTATATATTTATTAGATATTTATACACATTTGATAATGCTACTTCAGTCATTTTTAATAATAAAGTCAAACTTATTTTGATAAAAGGTTATAGAACTATAATCAGTAAGCTAATTTTTACTTTAATAGGGCTTTGTGGTGGTATGTTCTCTGTACGATATAAATAAAAACTGTTTGGACCCATGCAGAGCACCGTAGAAGTGGGTGGAGAATCAGAGGCAGCCAGGTAGGAAGAAGGGGTGGAGTTTACTAGTCGCCATCTGTCCCCCGAAGAAGAAGCATGTAAGAATTCAGGTGAGCCACGGGCTGCAAGCCACGTGGTGGGTAGATTCATAAAAATAAGTTGATTTAAAAAAAAAGAGCTAGCTAATAATGTGCTTAAGATATGGGCCAAGCAGTATAAAGTATATAAGCGTGTGATTCATTTCTTTTGGGGGGCAAAAGCTACAGACACACAAATCAGGCTCCACACCGCCAACACCACACGTGTGCCAAGTCACAAATCTCCAGACCCAAACAGGCCAAAAAAAACATACTACAACAGGGCATGCCCGGGAGTTATCCTGGGGTTGATCACTACTAGTTTATTTCTTTAAATTATTTTTGTGTTTTTTGTTTTTTTTTTTAGAAACTGGCTTTTTTTTGGTATGGTTCTGGCTGCCCTGAAATTCTGTATAGATAAGATGATGCTTGAATTTACAAGAATCTGCCTTTCTCTGCCTTCTGAGTGTTGGAATTCAAGGCATGCTTTATAATATCAGAACTCAAGAAATTCTTTTTAACAACTGAAAAAGAAAATGTTTTCTACCACCAATTATGATTGTTCAAAAAGATATTTTTATAGTTGTTTGAAAAGTTTTCTTTTACTTTCTTATCTGTATTGTTAAGTTTAAAATTTTGAATTTTCAGAAAAGCTTTAAGTAGTTTCATGAAGACTTAGAAATATATTTTTTTTATTTTGATAGTAGCAGCAGTTTTCCCCACCTAAGAATCAAAATCCCACTTCATTCTAACCAAAGAGCAAATATATATATAGCATGCTGATAACAGGATATGTTACATTATCTAATATGATCTTCTCAAAAGAAATTGCACTTGGATTACTCAAATAGGGAGAGGTAAACATTCATCTGTCATTTTAAACATCCGATATTTGGAAAAGATATAGCCTATTTTTTCTTTTGCTAAACTTGTAGAGAGAATTTCAACTCCAGTGGCTGGAAGAGAAATACCCCCACCCCCAAAAAAAGCATGGTATTTGCTCAGAAATGAGGCAGTAGCATTGATAGATCTGGATATAACAGCTACTCTGTGAAAAAATCCTCCATAAAAAGCAAAGAGGTTAATTAAATCTTCTTTAATTGAAAAACATTTGTAAAAAATTTGAAGTTTTCAGGTAATTCACCTATTAAATAAAATCAAACTCCACAGTTGTTTCACTGTTTTTTAATTATTATTACAGTTGTCAATTCATCAATCTCTTCCTAGCTTTTGTAATCCCAATAAAGATCTATTAATGGTAAGAAAAGTTGACTTAAATGTTGTTGCATGTCTAATCAAGGTAATTAAGTTATTTTGGCTAACTTTGGTGACTTTCACTACTTGAGGATAATGAGTCAGAGTAAAATCAAGATTTATTTAAAAAAAATGTTACCAACTTGATTTCCTAATTTAAAAATAAAAGTAATAATACTAACCAAATTTGAAAAATTTTTAAAATCAATCATAGCAATCTTGGCTCTATTGACTGATTATTAAAACATAAGAAAATGTTTAAAGTTAAACATACCTAGTACATTAGAAGATATTTTCTACACGTCCCTGTAACATTTGCTTATTTTGCTTCATCTTCCACACACTCTTTTCTTTTAAATATTTTAGGTCAATATTACATTATCCAAATTCTCATTCATATTGAAGAGACATTGTTACATATGATTTAAACACATATAATATGGTTGCACTTTTTTTCATAAATTAGAAGTGCTTTATTTTTGTTTTGTGATGCATAACAAATTTGTGGAAAAGTCTGTGCAAAGAGAAAGAAGCAAATATGAGAAAAAAACTTGTAGAAAAATTAAATGTCAATAAATTATTTAGTAATAATTATAAAATAGTTATTGCATTCTATTTTGTTTAATGTTAAGCAATATTTAAATATGTATTTGACATATTGCATATATTAAAGAATCTCATAGTAGTATTTCCATATATTTATAAAATTTTGACTAATCTAATTGTTCTTACTGATTTCCAATGAGGTTTGTAAATATTTCAGGAGCAACAATGAGTCCCAAGGCTTCACAGTCTTTATTGACTTACCAAGCAATTATACAGTTCAGATTTTATTAAATAGAACAGAAAGTTGGCATTGCCTCTTGTTTTCTCAATTTCTAATCATATTATCTTAGATTTGACATTAATCTGTCAAATTCTTTTGCATTCCAATTTGTTAATTATGTAATCTTTTATTTGAAAAATGACATGTACTCTCTAGATTGAAAAAAATTTACAGGAGCACTAAATGATGAAGTATTTTAGATTATTTTATTGAAACAAGGTATAATAAAACTGGTAATAGAAAAAATTATAAACTTATAATTAAGAAATCTTAAAATAATTGACAGTCAAATTTTTAGACATTTTGCATCATAGTTTGAAATCAACTTTAAAGTCATACTTTTGATAAATACAAAATAAAGAAGGAAAAAAAAGTCATACTTTCTAAATTGTCTTCACTAGCACTTCTAATTTAACGAATAATCATTTAATAAATATTTGTAAACAAGAATGACATAGATCTTTTTTGTAGTAAAATGTAATTATTGTTCATGTAAAAAGTATTATTTTGGAATCATGAAATTATTACATTATTTTCAAAAAACCTTTTCTGCTAACGATATAAAATTAAATTTAGCATATGAATTAAAGTTACAAGAAGTGAATTAATTATTTGGTCTTATACTTTTCATCATAATAATAAATAGAGTGAAGTAATACTAATTTGAGTAATTTTTAAAAAATTGTGCTTTGGTAGTCTTCCTGTATGGTATAGATATGTGCTGCTACCTTTGATTAATTATAAAAAAGCTATTTTGATATCTGGCAATACAGTTTACAACTAGATAGAAAATCCAAACCGAGAGTCAAGAGTAAGAGAAGAAAGGACACATAACCCAGCTGCCGGAGAAGCAAGTTGGAAAAGGACCAGTAAGTCACCAGCCATGGAGCAATACATAGATTAATAGAAATGGGTTAATTTAAAATTCAAGTGACATCTAGTAATAGCCTGAGCCATAGAACAAACTGTTCATATTTAATATTAAGCTTTTGAATAATTATTTTATAAGAGGACCTCAGGGTAGATAAAAATCAAGAAACTGCTGGCTAAATTTTGGCACCAATACTGGGCACATAGATCCACATAAAACCTAAAAACACTTTCTTTTTTGTCAAAGAATTTTTAATACTTTTTACGTCAAAGACAGGTTTAGAGCTTTATTCATGTGGGAGGTATTAATCTATGGAGATATATCTGAGACTAAGCAGAGGATATGACCCTAGGAATTAGCCAATTAAAACGTTGCATCCTTAACTGGTTCGCTTGATGGAGTGGCTTTTCTATTTTATTTATTTATTTAGAATAAAGTCTTATTTTTTATATGTGTATACCCTTCTGCAAGCTCTCTTCCCCCTCCCAACCCTTCCACTCACTCTCTCTTATCCACATCTCTTTATCTCCTCCCCAGGAAGGGCAGGAGGTCCCAAGGTCCCAATATGGCTTAGTTCAGCATCCATTCCTGGCAGATCCACTTTCCTCACCCCAACATCAAGACTGGGTCAGGTGTTCCCTTGGAAGGAGTGGGATCCAAGATGCCAGTCCAAGGTGTTTCAGATCCCAAGCTGTTCAGTGGTTGTGGTTTGCAGCTTGGACATGCTTTGCTTAAAAAAGCTTTCTTAAAAAGGTCTAAAATGAGCTGTTAGTTCTCTAGTGTGGGATTTCTCTAAGTTTTTCATATAGGCATCTGGTGCTTTCCTCTTAAGACTGCTTTCATTGTGTCCCAGAAGTTTGGGTATGTTGTTGATTCATTTTCATTAAATTCTAGGAAGACTGATTTATTTCTTAATTTTTTCCTTGACCCAGAGGTGGTTCAGCTGAGTGATGTTTAGTTTCCATGAGTTGGTAGGCTTTCTTTGATTTTTGATGCTGTTGAACTCTAACTTTAGGCCCTGGTGGTCCGATATGTTACAAGGGATTATTTCCATTTCTTTGTACCTGTTGATATTTGCTTTATGATGAATTATGTGGTCAATTTTGGAGAAAGTTCCACGAGGAGCTGAGAAATAAGTATATCCCTTTGCATTTGGGTGGAAGCTTCTGTAGATATCTATTAAATCCATTTGCATCATAACCTGTGTTAGACTCCTTATTTCTCTCTTGAGTCTCTCTCTGGTTGACCTATTCAGGGTTGAAAGTGGGATATTGAGGTCTCCCACTATTAGGGTATGAGAATTGATGTGGGCTTCTTTATAGTTTGTGTCTCTCATGTGAGCCAAGGTACAGATATCCTGCCATATTCAAATTCTAGCATGATCACAGCATGGCTGATTCATTTTATGGTATATAGAGGGTTCAGCAAGCCTCATAGCTTGCTGTATGTAGATTTAGCTTTTGCTAGAACAGGACAAAAAATAAAAGGTTTCTAGGATGTAAGCTGCTTGGTAGAAGCATATATCCACTTCTTCTCAGAGTTGTCAGTGAGCATGGCTTCTGGAGCTAGTGTTACATGTACCTCTACCATATTGTGAAGCCAAGTGGGGCATATTTATTCAACAGCCAAAGCATAGTTAAAGATTACCTATATACAATATAACAGATTCAGATAGAAAACTACCTCTAGACAGGTTACAGTGTGTTAAAATAATACATATACATTGGCCTTGGAGAAAAAAAGATTAAAAAATTATTTTAAAAAGTAAAGTAATAAAATAATAAGCCACATAAAGATGAAAAATGTACAGAGTCTGGATCTTATATATTATTGTACTGTCTTTGTGAGACATTTGATTATAGATGCTGATAAGTTAAACCAATATGTATCATGACTTTAAAATTTGGGTCTAAGAATATGTTGGTTTGAAAAACAGATTCTGCTTTTGTTTCCATAGAATATGAGAACCTGTGAATTTCTTCCAGACTAATATGGTTTAATTGACTAAGACTCTGTTATAGATCTTGGATGGCAAACATGACCCCAATGATCCAACATCCAAAACAGCTTTAAGGTAATTAGTTTAAGGTATTATGTTAATACAACTCATTTAAAATTGTAATGCACAATTAAGAAATACAGATTAACAGCTAATCATTTATAATCAAACTTGCAGTCATTTTAGCTTTTAAGTACACAAAGATATATTCTACTTAGGTGGCTAAGAGCCAAACACTTTAAAGACTTATATGGCATTTAAAATTAAATTTTGGACTTTTCTAGATAGTGAGACACATCTGCTCCTGGCAGCACCAATTACTGTATAAAGTATGATGGACATTGTAGAAACTTGTTATAAAATTTGCTTAAATGTTGAAAAGGCTAGGCATCTGTACAAGAAACTATTCTTTCCTGGACACCTTGCCAATAAATATGCTGTATAAACTGGACACATAGGACCCATAGGAAATTGAACACTAAACTTTGCCAAAACAAGGCAAGATGGTCCTTTAGGTTCCTGTTGTTAGTTTTTTGCACATGGCACGTGAATGGAATCTCAACACTGGGAGTACCACACAAGAGTTTATTACCACAGCAGGCAGAGATAGGGGCAGAAGGGAGCAGAGAGAGAAGAGAGGAGGGGACTCATTTGAGCCCTTTCTTTAAAAGGGTGGGTGGGCCCATGTTTGCATTCCCACACCCAGGGGCATGATTGACACTGTTACATTCCAGGTGAATGCAAGCTTTGGAAATCCTTACACTTCACCCTTTGATATATATATAAAAAACTGGGTTTATGGTCAGGAAGGGGTCATCATGGTCTTGGCTACTTCCTGCTGACACAAGGATAGAGAGGTCTTTAACTCATCTTGTTGGCAGAATTGAAGGATTTTGATCATAGGGCCATGAAGTTTGTTTCCTGAGCTTGGGGGGGGGGGAAGTATGGGTTAGTGATAGAGCTTTGGGAGTGACTAAGAGGAAAGGAGTTTGAAAGTAAACCTTGAGTTAGCTGGGTGTGTGAATGGTTCTTTTCATTTGCTAAGGAATTCTATTGTCTGCAGTGATAGATCTTTGGGAGTGACAGGCTGAGGGGAAAGGAGGGAAGAAAGAAACTTGGAAGTAAACCTTGAGTTAGCTGCATTGTGTGAATGGTTCCTTTCTTCTGCTAAGGGATTCTATTGTCTGCTGCCTGCATGTTAAGGTCTGGGATCCTTGCTAGGTCTGGTAAAGGGAAAGGATCAAAGTGTCCTGTGTTTTGCCTACATGGATTCCTGCAGGGGGGGGAGTGGGAAGTGATCTTTGTTTTACCTGCAATGCATCCTCAGGGAGTGGCTACTTCAACTGCAGAGTTGAACTGTTTGCCTGGGTTTCCAAGCAGACTGCCTGGGGCCCTTTGTTTACCATCTTGGCTTCTGCTCTAGCCAGCTGCAAAGAAAGCTTGGAGCTGGTTTTTTAAGATTTTGGGTCTCTTGTCTGTCTATTTTGAGGAGGGGGGAGTAAAAGGTTTAAGATTAGACAAATGAATCCAATGTGGGAAGCCTTCAAGTTTAGCGTCTGAAGGAGTGATTAGAATTACTCTATATGGTCCCATCTACTTTGGAGTGAGGGGAGAAGGCAGGTGATGGAGGAGGGGAGAAAGCAGATTGTCAGAAAGGTAGAACTTACAGGCTGATTGGATAGTAAAAGGAGCAGAGGAACCACAGCTGGAGCAGCTTGAGAGGCTGGATTCAGGCGAATGTGATCACTAAATGAAATGAAAGCTCTCACTTTTGCTAAGAAATCTCTTTCCATCAAAGCTGTAGGACAACTTGGCATAATTAAAAATGACTGAGTAATAGAAATTCCTCTAAAAATGCAATTAAGTGGCGGTGTCTGATAAGGTTGCATAGATTTGCCTCCTACCCCGACAATTGTAAGGCCTGAGAGAAAGGGTGCACCTCAATACTCCTGCAGAACTGAGAATGCAGCTCTAGTGTCTACCAAGAAAGAAATGGTCTGGCCAGAAACTTCACTCCTTACACCTGTTTTACAAAATAAACTGCAAAAGTGACTGACAAATTTTGCTAACTAGCAGAACAGTCCTTCAGATATTTTTCTTTACTGAAATATCTGCCAAAGACTTTCATCTTGTAGGACAAAGATAGATGACTCTGCATTGCGGACACCTTTTAATGACTGTCCAGGAAGCCCGATGTCTCTGTCATACCTAGAAATTTGGAAGTTGTTTATAATACACTTTCTGTTTACTCAGATAATATTATATCTTTCTTAGCCTTTGATGGAATATAAGACTAGATAGTTATAATTATAATTTCCTTTGTTCATAATAAATGGTAAATTAGATATAAAATTTTAAACTCATAAAAATAAGATAGATGCTGCAATATATTTCTTTTATTTTGCCAAATACAAGTAGACTAAAAATTATAATTACAATTTCTGCTTGATAACAGTTTTGTTACATATAAATTTACTATGAAAACCTTCCTTTTTAGACAAAAAAGAGAGAGTGCTATGGGATGATCGGTAGTATGCTGTGAATATGTTGCTATCATTGACCAATGAAGAATCTGTTTTGGCCTCAGAAAAGACAGCTAACAGGAAGGTGGAAAATACAAGCAGAGAGACAGAGATAAGAAAATAGAGCAGAGTCTGAGTGACACAATCCATATGCCCAAAAAACGAGAAGTGAAAGTACCAGCAAGTCACCAGCCACATGATAATATATAGATGAATAAAAATGGGTTAATTTAAGATGCAAAGGCTAGCTAGTAACAGCATGAGCCATACACCAAACAATGTGTAATTAATATAAGCCTCGGTGTGTTTATTTGGGATCAAGCAGCTGCACAACACAGGAAAATTTCTGACCACAGAAATGTATATATGTAAAAATGTATGTGATGATAACACTTATTGGCTGGTTAACAGTAGACTGATGCAAAAAGTTCTTCATTTTTTGTTATTGAGTATTAGTTCATGAGAGGAAATAATTAATATATCATGTCAGGAAGCTGTGCTGTCATTTAGGTTAGTTATACCTGTAGCTTCTGTTTTGATTTCATCTGTATATTAATAGCCATTAAGGAACTATTGGAAGAAAAAGAGAAAAAGGAAGAAGAAGGTTAAAAAACAATTGAAAACTTTTATTACTTTAGTAAAATAATTGATTTCTACAGTGTTGGCAAATATTTTGTAAATTAAGTCATTTTTACATATGAACAAAATGATCTAACTAAGCTAGATTTTGTAGTGTCCATGCTTCATCAGGATTTAATAGACATAACCTAGTACCATGCTTCTATGGTTATTATAACTGGTTGACAGAGAGCTAATAAACCAGAAATAATACAAATTTTTTTAGTATTATAGTTCTTAACAGATACTTGTCACAAGAATTGATCTGCATCTTTGGTTAGCAATTCTAAAACTTCAGCAGGTTGTAGCTCTGATACAAGTATCACTGATTATGAAAGCTCTCAGTTCAAGTACATAAAGTCTGTGGTAAGCTTTCTCATTAGACTTCTTTTTAAATCATCAGCCTATAACTAATGACATACAGAATTATTATTAATTTTTAAAGTTTAGGCTAAGCTTAAGCTTGTTGAACTTTTATAACTTGTATTAATTCACATTTAATCATCTTCATTCTGCTGCATGGCTCAGTTGCCTCTATTCTGTATCATATGTCCAATGTCTTCAGAGTCTTTCTAGTGTGTCACCGTTGAATCAAACTTTTTTTATTTCCAGAGGTCCAGCCAAAAATATCAAAAAGATCGTAAAACATTTTCTTAGTTAACTTAAGCTTTTATATTTCTTAACCTTTATAAAATTTATGTCTCTTTTGCAATATTTTGAATTTAGAAATAACTAATTATTTGGCCTCAACCTTATCAGAAACCTGAGAAGGATATAATATTATCTGTGTAAACAGAAAATACAGAGTAACAGCTTTCAAAACTACAGAAACAACAAAGATCCTGGTTGCCTGGAAAGTCACCTAATGTCTCTCTGCAATGTTGGAGTATCCATCTTTGGCCTATAGGACTAGAATTTCTAAAAGACATTTTCTGAAGCAGAAATTTTGAAGAACTGATGGCAAAGTTAAGCCATCTCCTTCTTTTGTGTCCAGCTTGTCTAATTCGAAAGCATATAGTTAGAACTAAAAGCAAGGGCAAATTTTGTCGAAATGTCTAGCTTTATCTCAATGGGAAAAAAAAAAGCAACTCTATATAGGGGTTTCTAGATGTTCATCTTTTTTTTTTTTAATAAATTGGTGCTGCTAGGAGCATGTGTGTCTTACTGTCATGAAAAGACTTAGGTTATTACGACGTCTTAAATGCCATGTTCTGTAGGTATCTGAAGTGTTTGTAGACCACCTATTCATATAAAATACATATCAGTTTTACCTTGAAAGCATACACAATTTCAATTTATATAGATGATCACCTACTAACCTTTATTTCTTAATTATCCTTAATAGTTTGTAATAACTTTAAAGGACTAGAAATTCCTGTTACATTATTAAAATATTTCTATAGAAACGGTACCTTAAATAAGAGTAGAAGTATATAAAAAGTATAGATTTCAGCTCTGAGATTGATTATTTCATGCCATCTACTCCTTCTAGTTGATTTTACTTCTAATTGTTCTAAGGCTTTCAGCTGAGCTGTAAGGTCTCTAGTATGGGATTACTCTAGGTTTTTCATATAGGCATCTAGTGCTAAAATTTTCTTCTTAAGACTGCTTTCATTGTGTCCCACAAGTTTGGATACATTGTAGATTCATTTTAATTAAATTCTAGGAAGACTTTGATTTCTTTCTCAGTTTCTTCCTTGACCCAGAGATGGTTCAGCTGAGTGATGTTTACTTTCCATGAGTTGGTAGGCTTTCTTTGATTTTTGATGTTGTTGAACTCTAATTTTAGGCCCGAGTGGTCTGATATGTTACAAGGGATTATTTTTATTTTTTTGTATCTGCTGATATTTGCTTTATGACCAATTATGTGGTCAATTTTGGAAAAAGTTCCATGAGGAGATGAGAAATATGTATATTCCTTTGCATTTGGGTGGAAGCTTCTGTAGATATCTATTAAATCCATTTGCATCATAACCTCTGTTAGACTCCTTATTTCTCTGTTGAGTCTCTGTCTGGTTTATCGATCCAGGTTTGAAAGTGGGGTGTTGAAGTCTCCCACTATTTGGGTGTGAGAATTGATGTGGGATTCAAGTTTTAGCAGTGTTTCTTTTACATAGGTTGGTACCCTTATATTAGGGGCATAAATATTCAGGATTGAAATCTCCTCTTGACCAATTTTTCCTGTGATGTATAAGTAATGATCATCTTGATCCCTTTTAATTGTTTTTAACTTAAAGTCTACTTTGTTAGATATTAGGATGGCAACCCCTGCTTGTTTCTTAGGACCATTTGACTGGAAAATCATTCCCAACCCTTTACTCTAAGCCTGTATCTGTCTTTGTGGTTGAAGTGTATTTCTTGTAGGCAACAGAAGGATGGCCTCTGATGTTGGATCAATCTTGTTAGTGTGTGTTGTTTTATAGGAGAGTTGAGTTCATTGATATTAAGGTATATTAGTGACCACTGATTGATATTTCCTCCTATTTTTGGTGGTAACTTGTTTGTATTTCCTTTCTCTGGAGTATTCTTCTGTGAGGTTATTGATTGTTTGTGGTTTCATGGGTGTATCTGGGGTCCTTAGGTTGGAATTTTCCCTCTAATACATTCTGTAGTGCTGGATTGGTAGATAAATATTATTTCAGTCTGACTTTGTCATGAAATATCTTGTTTATTCCATCTATGGTGATTGATAATTTTGCAAGGTATATTATTTTAGTTTGGCAGCCGTGCTCTTTTAGCATCTGTATAACTTCTGACCAAGTCCTTCTAGCTTTCATCATTTCCATAAAGCCCTGGAGAGATCAGGAATACAGGAAGAATATCTAAATATAATAAAGGTGATTTACAAGAAGCTAACAGCAAGCATCAAACTTAGTGGAGAAAAACTCAAAGCAATCCCACTAAAATCAGGAACTAGACAAGTTCTCTCCCCTTATCTATTCAATATATTTCTCAAAGTTTTAGCTAAAGCAATAAGAGAACGAAAGGAGATTAAGGGGATACAAATTGGAAAAAAAGAAGTGAAACTATCTGTATTTGCAGGTGATACTGGTATGGCTGAAAAACACCTTTATCAATGTAGCAGGATACAAGATTAACTCAAAGAAATCAGTAGTCCTTCTATACACTAAAGATAGAAGAGCTGTAAAAGAAATAAGGGGAACATTACCTTTCATAATAGCTGCAAATAGTATTAAAAACCTTGGAGTAACTATAACCAAAGAAGTAACAGATCTATTTGACAAAAATTTTAAATCACTTAAAGAAAGAAATTGAAGAGGATATCAGAAAATAGAAAGCTCTCCTATGTTCCTGGATAGGTAGGATCAACATAGTAAAAATGGCAATCCTACCAAAAGCAATCTACAGATTCAATGCACTTCCCATCAAAATCCCAACACAATATTTCTTGGATCTTGATAGAACAATACTCAATTTCATTTGGAGTAACAGGAAAGCCAGGATTGCCAAAACAATTTTGCTCAACAAAAGAACCTCAGGAAGCATCACCATTCCTGACTTCATGTTATACTATAGAGCTACAGTAATAAAATCAGCCTGGTAGTGATATAAAAAGTATAACAGAAATAACCTTAAGTTTGTAAGTATATACAAAATCCATACCAATGTAAAATATTTTATATTAATAGTTACTTTTTAGTTTAAAGTAATTTCAATAATCCATCTTTGGCTCTATTATATCCATTATAAATCTCCTCATTTTCTTTTCATAAAGCAATACTTAGATCCAGCCTCCCTTAGTTTCCTCACTTACCATGCCCAGTAAAAATTTGCAACCAACTGCATTAAATGATGGCAAAGATCCATTACATACTGAACAACCAAAAATAACTCACCCATCTTTTGAGAATGTGAGCATTGTATTCTTAAAATTACTTCCTGCTTTCTGGTGGCATCATGTTTTGGAGCCATTGAGAAATTTGAGATAATGGTCAAACCTTGAAAAAACTAGCTGTAACATGTGTTGTCTAGTCTCTGTGTCATGGGAAAATACAAGGCTTATCTGAAGTCCCAGGCTAAAGGATTCTGTAAGGCTCTGGACAGCTTTGAAGTTGTTCTGAATAAATCCTATGGAAGCAAGAGACATCTGGCTGCCTAGTCAGGAACCCAAAGTTCTATTCAAATTCCTAAATTAAACAAAAGAACATTAAATATGGAACCAAAACTCAATGTTCTTATTTTCTTACTCAAATCATGACACCCTTTAAATATATATTACACATATAACACCATGAGAAATCTATACCAAAAAGGGACAGAGGAAAAAGAACATCACATTTCATGTGGAAAATATCTCTATTTGTTATACCAGTAAAAAAATTCATTGAAATATTTTCTGTGGAACTTTGTTTAACATTTCAGAGTATGGCTTGTTATTCTGTAAACACATATGGTAAGAGAAGTAACTTGAGGAAAAATGTGTATAAATAGTTGATGCAATCAACTATTATAAAATAAAAGAAAATAAAAGTAGAAAATAAAATTATTAGTAGATGAAGAAAGTAGTTCTTTAAACTCCAATAGAGTTTTAGTGTTAAATGCAGGAAATATTTTTTAGTGTTTAGAAATAGAACAAACAACAGCAGACAGTCCCATGGTCTCACTGACCTGACCCAATGGAGAAGAAAGAATGACCTGATATGGTGGGAGGGGGAAGGAACCTTGAATAAGAATATACAATGATAGAAAGTGTGAATTCTTTGTTCATAATAATAATAATAATAAATTTTTTTTAAATTATAAAAGAGAAAACAGAAAGGCTATTTGCAAATCAATGTTTTATTCCTGACTTTAAATAAAAATTAATTCCAAATTAAAAAGAAAAAGAAATAGAACAAACAGTAATTTTTTAAAAAGTGCACAGATTGACAACAATTCCTGGCAAATATAGAAAATATATGGGCCAATGTTCCTTTTGTGACTATTATAGAGAAGGTATAAATAACCTAATAATCTCCTCCTAAGTTTGGACAGTTACTTTTCTGATGTCATAGTAAGTATTTCAGCTGAGACTTAGGTGTAGGTGGGGCTTTGGCATTTAGAAAGCAGATAAGCTCACTCCTTCTTAACGGTTTGAACATTTCATTCAATATTCATTTACTCATTTGGTTGTTGATTGAACTTTCATTCAATATTCTATGATGTCCTTTTAAATGATAGAGATTAGAGTAGTAAACAAGTTCACACAACTAAGATGAAAAGGAGAATCTACAGTCTTTGCCTTTGAATATATAATCTTTAATCAGAGTTATCTGCATAGTACTGAGGAGGATCATCTTATATAATTACTAGAGGCTAAAGATCAAAAGTAATTGAAATTGAGATTCTATTTTTACTCTCCTAGTTGTCAAACATTTTCAACTAATATCCATGAAGGAAAATAAAAGGGAATTCTAGTAATGACATCATTGTAAGGTACCAAGAAGTATTTGGTTTCTGAGCCAGAAATAAGAAAGAAAAGAATGTAAATGTTCAAGATAATTTGGAGAAAAGATGATCAAACCAAGCTCTAGTAGGAATAAATCTTATTTATGAAGCCTTGGCATAAAAAAATAATCTCTGAGGTTTTTTTAATACTACAAACTGAAACATTTCTCATGTTTCAATCATTGTAAAATAATTTTGTATTTTACAATGTATAAAATAATCATTGTAAAATAATACATTAAGCAGTATTTTTCAATTTATCAGCTTAACTATAATCTTAATAGAATATAATTAAGAAGCTGGTAAATTGAAATTATAATGACCAATGTGTAAATCTTGAAAAGTTGGAGAAAATATCTTTGAAAGCCAGGTCTGTGATTTAGGAGTAAATAATATTTAAAAAGCTGAAATTTGATAGAGTAGATGTTATCTTGAGTGTAAGAATCCAAAAAAAAAATCAAAAGAGGGCTGGAGAGATTGCTTCTATAGTAGCAGCAATTGCTTTTCAGGCGAAGAACTGAATTCTATTGTATTTCTAAAATTTATGTTGTGACTAAAAACTATCTGCATCCACAGGTGATTGATGCTCTCTCCTGACATCTGTGGTTAGGCACCAGTACACATGTGGGCAGATACACAGACTTAAACACAAGCAATGCAAAGATAAACAATCTAAATAATAGAAACAGTATTTTTAATATTTGTTGGCTGCAATGAGACTGGAAAGCATCTGGCCAGGAAAAGAAGGAAAAATCATGTATAAACGCATCATAAAGTAACTTGTTGATAAATTATAGCATGGATGGGGAAGGGACTCAAAGTAACATCCTAAACTGAAGACATTCTCAAAATCCATGGATCCTAGGAGGTGGAGATCAGTGTTCTTCAGGGATGCAGCTCCTGACAAACAATCCATGTTTTGGGAGATAACCCAATAGCCATGTAAATAAGGATAGCACAATTTGAACTCAGGAGGGCTTAAAAGAAAAGGGTACTGACAAGAGGGAGCTTGCATGCATACCTAGGCCCACTGCATGTAAACTACAATTGTATAACTTGGTCTTTGTATGAGACTCCTAACAATGAGAGTAGGGCTGACTCTGATGTTTGCTTTGGTGAGCCATTCCTCTTATTGAATAGCCTCATCCAGACTTAGTAAAAGAGAAGGTGCCTTGTCTCACTGCAACTTGAAACACCGTGATGGGTTGATATCCATAAGAGCTGACCTTTCCTAAAGACAAAGACAGGAGGAAGAGTGGATGAGCTTAGGAGGAGAAGGGAGGTGGTCAGAAGAGACTGTGAAATGAGAAGGGAAGGAAAACTGATGGAATGTAAAAATAAAAAATAAAACAAAATGAAAAAAGTAAAACGAGAATATGATATTAAAAGATGTAACAGTGTAGACAGACAGAAAGAAATGAAGAGGTAAAGAAATAAATTTGATCAACAGAGATGATACGCGAGCACAAAATTTTTGAACAAAGTCTTTTAAATTAAATAAGACAAAATAAATATTAAAAAAGAATAGAATATTTAAAACTATAGATATGTACACAAAAAGAAGCTTGTTACTCTCATCCTAATTTAAAAGAATAAGTTAACAAAAAAATAAAAAAGACCAGTAAAATTATCTAAGGAGGAACACCTAATTCTATAGTTTACAAGAAAATATACAATTATATTTCTTTTTAAAATACTCAGCTACTAAATAAAGCAGTATCATAATAAAAGCTCATGGAAGACATTGGAGATTTTACATCACTACACTATTCACTTTGTACTTCCTTCATGCGTGTGTGTGTGTGTGTGTGTGTGTGTGTGTGTGTGTGTGTCTAATGTCATACCTTAATCTTTTTACAGACGTCTTGAGAATAATCTTAGAGACTATTTCAAACCTTTCCATCCTGCATCACCTGGGAGCCACAATGTGTGCAAATTTTGACCTTTGGAATTATTAATCAATGACATAATTTTAGACTTAAGACAAAAAATAAAGAAATCATTTACTGTATTATTGAATTACTTTTAACATTATATATTTTTTACTAATATTTAATTTATGATTGTTTACACAAAAGAACTGAGAATAGACATTTAATTATCTTACTGTAAGAACACAAGAAGCAGACATAGATAGATGATAAGTTATAAAAAAATAATAGGTTTTAAAGGAAAGAAAAATGACATTCTAACTCAGTAACAGCTACTTAAAACCAAGTTTCCAATTATTTTTTCATTCTCTCTGAAGCCCACTACACTCAAGACTCTCCCACTAATTCAGATGATTTGTCAAAAGTCTCAGCTTGTCTTTCTATGTTTAACTTAC
Source organism: Sigmodon hispidus (assembly GCA_004025045.1). NCBI lineage: Eukaryota > Metazoa > Chordata > Mammalia > Rodentia > Cricetidae > Sigmodon > Sigmodon hispidus. The sequence continues at coordinate 87,835 of PVIH01002753.1, read as the reverse complement.
AGTCAGTCTTTGTAATCCATCATACTGTATTTGTCAATAGAAGTGGAGAGAAAAATTAACAGCTCTGTGCCAACAATATTCTTGTCTCATTTCACAATACCATCTGTATGCAATGTTCGACTGGCTGCAGCTTTCTAATGGCCTTCCCCAAAGCTGTTCTCCCCTCCCCTGTTTTCAGTGTCAAAGTGTTAAAGTCTCAATCCTTGTATGATTCTTTATCTTTTTTAGTCTACCTTCATTTTCTTGCCAATGTAATCAAACAAGGAGCTCTAGATCTGACCATTCTCAAATGTCTGTGATCTAAACCAGTTACAAAGGTTGTTGCATGCAAGTGACTATTCAGCTTTTAAATGAGATGTGTGCTGGAACCATTCCACTACCCAGTAACAACCAAGAGAGTTCTCAATGCCTTGTGGCAGCCCTTAAACTGCCTCATGCTCTCTACCCAGATTTGGCAGATTGCTTCAGTTCCTCAAAGTCCATTGTATCTTTCCATTCTTCCCACACTCAGCAATCATTATTAACATTACGAGAAAAAGAGAGAGAAGTCATATACAATTAAATATACTCTGAACAAAATTAAGTCTTTATTTTATTTTTTAAACCACTTTCAAGCTATCAATCGATGCTGACATGATTATATCAACTATCCAGTAGAAATATTCTATACCTGCAGCATAATAATGTGTTGTTAGTACAGGGTTCATGTAAAGTATTTAACAACCACATTCATGTCTATAAAGTAATAAAAAATATTGTATGCAGACAATAGTTGGAGCTATTCTATGAAAACATCAAAATTTATTATAACATTCTCCTTGGTAATATGTTTTTAATATTCTACTAACTAGCATTTATTAAGTAAAGCATTTGTTAGTTCAGATGTTCTGGAGACATGTGTTAACAAATAATGTATTACAAGAATTTTATAAATATGTGGGACAAACAATCACAATGTATCACTTAAATGTTGATGTGTCTCCAAAACTGTGGGCACCTCAGCAGTTCAAAGTGAAATTTGTTTTTATAAAATGTAGTTTTAATACAGAACATATAGAGATAAACCACATAAGAAGAAAAAAAGTATTCCCATTGCTCTAATGAGAAAGTTAATGTAAATCAGTTACTGACTGGTATTAGAATAAAACGAATAGTTTGTAATTGAAACTATTAGTTCAATTTTAATACAAATGCATGAATGTAAAAGGAGAGTAGTGCTAGTTTTCAGATTTATAATAAACTGAGTCATATTGGTGGGAAAAAAGTAGTGTTTCTCAAATATTTTCATATGGTCATGTTGAGATAGGTTGTGTCAAGAGCAAGTACATCTCTTCTTATTGACCCATGTCCATTTCCAAACTACACATTCACTATATGGATACAAATTACAATCATAGTTGTATCTGAAATGATGTTCAAAGATGCTCTTTCTTCATTTATTTCTTTTTAATAGATTTATATTGTTTATTCATGTATCAGTAGAGGAGGTAAACATGTCTATACAGACGTCTATATGACTATAGTCTGTAGGCTGATATCTAAAGTCTGCCAGTCTATTGGACAATGCTGCATATTATAAGCACGGTAAAATTTTCCTTATACTTATTGCCCATAACTAGCCCTGTAAACACCTACTGAGAAGTGTATTTTCACAATTCTCTAATTTTTTTCCTGGATTTAGTCAAGTTAAAAACTAATGTTACTGACACCTTGGAACCCATTCCCTCCAGAGGAACACCTGACCCAGTCTTGATACTGGGGTGAGGAATGCAAATCTTCCTGGAATGGATGCTGAACTGACCCACATTGGGACCTTGGGACCTCCTGCCCTTGCTGTGGAGTAGATAAAGTGATGGGGAGAAGAGAGAGTGACTGGGATGGGTGGGAGGGAGAAGGGAGTTTGAACAAGGGGATACATGGATAAAAATTACTTTATGCATAATAAAAACTAATAATAAAAAACTAATGTTACTATCACATGTTTTAAAATCCTTAGTTTCCCATCAAGATATTGTATATGTAGTATTATTTTAATTTCAAATTAAATCCAACACTTATCGTATGTTGCTTTTTCAGTTTTCTTTATAAACATCTTACCTACTGTATTTTGTTGTTGTAGTTTTTACTTCTATTCAATTTTATGTTTCCAGCAACTAAATCACAAACAATATTGTATATGGAATTAATATTTCATATTTTTGGATGATTTTATATATGCATGTAATGTGATTTGAACACATCAAACTCTGTCCCTTGCCCTCAGTTCATCCTCTGTTTTTGCAACACTTTTGTTGTCCAAATAAGTATACTGTGTATTTTTTTAAAACCCACAAATCCATTTGGTGCTGCCTGCATGTTTATGAGGGTATGCAATCTAATAGAGTGTGCATAGCCTATCAAGTATTTATTCCTGAAGGAACCTGACTGTCTCTTACCCAGAAGCCATCAATTACCAACAAAGATTGTAACAAGGTGGAATTTGCCTTAGCGATTCAGGGATTTGTGAGACTTTATTTTATGCATGTTATGTGCATATATTTATAAATACTATTTTTTCATATGTGCAACTTCAATGCCATGTCTGGCAAACTTTACTTTTAGAAATCCATCACCTCTGGTTCTTTCCATATTTCCCCCTTGTCTTTTTCAATGATTTCTGTGCCTTGAAAGAGGACATGTGTAATATAGCTGACCCATTTAGAGGTGAGCAGTATATGTTATCTAAATCTCCGGACATTGAGCAGCTGTATGGGTCTCTCTATTAATTACCACTTGCTACAAAATGGCACTTCTATGATGAAAGTTGAGAGATGAAGTAGTCTATGGGTTTCAAGATTAGCACTTGAACACACAGTTAACTACTGTGTCTTAGAGTTTTATCTTCAGTACATTGGCAGCACCTTAATAAATTACTATTTCAGTAATTGAGACTCTGCCATTATTATCCCAAGTCTCTGGCAGTGGGCTGCAGCCTGGGAGGAATTCTGTTCTCATGGGCATTGACCCTGTTGCTGCCACTAAAAGTTGCTTTAACTAAATCATTATTATTCTATTAAATAATAAAACTCAAGATTCAATGGCTGAGGCAAAAGACTGCTAGCTCAGAAAGACTGGTTAGCAACTAGTTAAAATTCTCTTTTTGTGAATGTTTTCTTTCTTTTTTCTTTTTTTATGTTATGAATAAAGTCTCATTTTTTATCCCCTTGTTGTAACTCCCTTCCCCCTCCCAGTCACTCTCTCTTCTCCCCATCAAAGGGAGAGGTCTTTCCCTTTACTTAAATCCTTCCCCGCTACTTTTTGTGCATCTTTCTATTTCTTAAAGATGCCCTCTGATGCTCTAAAAATTACTTTCTTTCAACTTTTGTTAACTCAGCCTCCTGATGGAAGAGTAAGTTTATATAGCTAATGCAAATATAAATTCAATATTCACAGTGTGATTGATTATATCCCAACATTTACCCTTTTTTTCTAAATTAAAAAGGAAGTTTTTAATCCTAATACAGGATAACTGCATACAGGAAAAATAGTTATCAAATAAGAATTACATTCATAATGTCTAGTTCACTTGTATATGGCACATTTGAAGAACTACTCTTTTATCTATTTTATCTTGGTGTGTCCAATATTTTACATCTAATTCATTTGCTGTTCTAACTTGTATTACCAACTTAAATCTATCATTTAAGGCTTCATTTTCTTTTTTAAAAATTTTTTTTCATAAAAATGTTAAGATTTTATGCCTCTCATCCTTATACACTTTATATTTCTTTTGTGAGTTTTATTTAGAATTTAGAAACAAGAAAAACTGTGAAGATAGCTATCTTATCATTAACACTATCAGAAACCAAAAAATATATAATAGTATCCAAGTAAACTTTAAGTGCAAAGCAAACAATTTCCAAAACTAATAAATGATAGAAACAGATGGTTGCCTGGATAGTCATCCAGGATTACTCAGCAAGACTGTGGTGTCCATCTCTTTGATGTACATGATCCTTCTTTGAAGTAAGTAAATTGGTGCTAACCTGAGCATTTGTGTATCACCAACATTAATAGCCTTAGCTAATTAAAACATCTTGAATGCCATGTTCTATAGGCTGCCGAAGTGACTGAGAACTACATATTTATCTAAAATATATCTGTCTGTTTCACCTTGAAGACATATCTAGAATAATTACAAATTCAATTATTACAGATGACTAACTAGTAACCTGTATTTCATATACAATATATATTTAAATGAGCTGAATAGGTACATTACCCTAATCAAGAGTAAAAACATATATAAACTATAACAAAGAAAACATAATTTGTATCATAGATAAAAATTCAAACCAGTGCAAAATATTTGAGATTAGTAGTTGCTTTTTAGAGTAGAGTAGATTCAATAATTTATGCCTTTGTCCTATCCATAATCTTTTTGCTCTTTTCAGAAAGAGATTTTTAAATTGAAACCACATTGCTTTGGTTTCCCGCATTATCATGACCAGGAACAATTTGCAACCAAGAACCCTAAATTTCACAAACATTCTTAGCCCACTAAATGATCGAACCCCACCCACCTCTTCTCTTTGGAATGTGAGTGTCATATTCGTAAAATTACTTTTTGATATATGGTGGCAATAACATCTTGAAAGAGAACCTGAGAAAATTGACATAATGGTCAATTCCTGGGATAAATGGTTGTATTAATTTTTGTTTCGTCTCTGCATTATGAAAATGTGTGTGGCCTGTCTCAATTCCTATCTAGAGTAATTTGTGCGGCTGGATTATACCAGATGACTGTCTTACATTTGTTCTGAGCAGTTTAAAGTTCTGTTCTTTAGATAGTGTTTGCCAGTGTAACGTCATTACCACAACCCAGATGGAATTATTATTGTAGGACCCATCATCTTTTTGGAGACTTTAAAGTTAGGACTGGTCATAGTTCACTGCAAAAAATGCATATTTTAAATGTCATACGCTGTAGATATTAGTTAAAAGTTATAGAACCACAATCTAAGTATATAGAGGTGCAAAAAAGTAATTCCTAGTCAAATGCTTTATACTCAAGCCTGAAATTATGTCTAGGGAACTAGATTAAGCCTATTTATAGTATTAGTATTCTATATCACCATAAATATTAATATAATATAATCTTATAACTTTTTGAGGCTATATTTGTAGTTAAGAAAAGTTTTAAGGATTCAAAGTAGAACCAGAAAGACTGTGAGATTAGTCACAATAGGACAGTCACTTAATCTTGGTTTTCTTCTGTCTTGTATAAGATCTTAGGCCCTTCTTACATGAGATGGAGATTTTAGTTTTTCCTTTAACAAACATGTTTGGTTTAAGAGATGGAGAAAATCATGCTCATACTCAAAGCCAGCCTTGATATTAAATTGAATTTGGATCACAAAAAGACAGTTGTTCCCATAACATTGTATATGGGAAGATTTATACAATTTTGTTCTGCTTGCTCTTTTTCTTGCGATATTTTCTCTGGAGAATTAGTCCTTCTTCCTCAGATGTCTCCTCTGCTTAGTGTTCTTTAGATACTTTAGTTTGTTGCTTTGTTTCTTCTGGAAAGACAAAAACAAAAGCTTTTCCCAGCCAAACTTTATGAAGTTTTATTTTTGTCAGGTTATATCTTTGTTAAAATCAAATGTTTTGGGAATGTGTTTTGGGTTTTTTGGCAACAGCAAGAGGATTATCATTTGATAATAATAAATTAGTTTTTCCTTACTTGATCAAAATTAGAGGTATTTGTTTGTCTTATAATTTTGGATTAAATGACCAAATTGTTCTAACATTTCTTAATCAAGAGGTCTTTCCTGTTTGAATCTAATCTTTATCAATCTTGATGGTATCTATATCTTTCCTTCTCTGTTGGAAACAAAAAACAATAGCTCTTCCCTAATGTAACAGATATGCTGGTTTTCATTCTGGGATTAGCACATTTCTAAAATTTATAGGATGATATAATTTAGCAGGTGTTTTGTTACCAAATGTCTTTCTGCAGCCATTGATTTTTTTATTTAAAAATTTAAGTCAATAAAGCATTATATAATATATCTCTTGTGTCTTTATTACCCCTTTCTGTTTATTAAGCCTACTTTAAAGATATAATTAGACATTTATATACCTACTTGCCTTTTAGGATTGTGTGGTATACTTCAATATGCTTTATGTTAAAATATTCATAAAATTCATTTTAATAGAGACATATGCTAGAGCATTGTCATTCTTAATTTTTATAGATATACTCATAATAGCCATAACATCTAATAAATGTGTAATTTGCTACACATTTATTTATTATTCATTGTAAATTTGTAGAAGCAGCCTTTTTAAAACTCAAACCGCATTTCTCATTAATACCTGACCAGTTTCATTATTAACTTGTACTACATGGATTGTTGACCTGTAAAGAGTTTAATATGTGTTATATACAAAGAATCATTTCTATTTCTGATTTCTGTGTTTGAATCAGCCAATAAACTATCATCCATATAATGGCAAATTATAGATTAAGGAAACTGTGAATTACTTCTAATGGCTGTTATACAAAATATTCATATGAAATGGGGCTGTTTAACATTCTTTGTGAATGAATTTTTCAATAGTATCTTTTAACAAGTTGGTAATGATTATTTAGCAGACACTATGTAGACAAACTTCACTATCCTGCTCTTGTAACGGGCTAGAAAAAATAAACAGTCTTTAAATCAATGGTCTATAACAGATCATCCCTTAGGTAATGATGAAGTCAGGGAAATTTCAGGCTGCAAAGTGCCCATTGGCTGCATCACTTTATTTATGGATCTTAAATTTGTTAACATTTTTCAGATTTCTTTTTCATGACAAATATAGAGACTTCTAAGGGCTGGTCAGTTCTTCAATATGTTCAGCATTTACTTGCTCCTGTACCAGCTGTTCTAATTCCATTCTAATTATTCTAATAGCAAAGGCCACTGTTTCAGTTAGGCTAGTCAGTGAGGGGTGATGGTACCTTTGAATGATCACCAGCCCTGCTGCTGTACACTTTGAAAAGTCTTTGACTTTTCTTGATAATACCTGCTAATATTTCTCTCAGAACCATTTCTCATTTAATGGTTTGTTTCTGTGATTGAAGGAATGATAATCTATGTTTTCCATGGCTGCAATGTATCATATGCCCATAGATTCATTGGTGTGTTAGACATATATGGTTTTAATTTACCTATCTGTATTTCTGTCCCTATACATTTGAGCCATGTTTTACTTTGTTTTATCTGAGATAACATTCCATGACCTAGAAGCTGAACATTTACCTTCTGAAGAGGCCAATCTGGATGCCAATATTTCAGTGAAATTATTGTTAGAGCTGCACCCAAATCTACCAAATCCACAATTTCAGTTCCATTCATTTGTATTTTTAGCTTTGGTCTTTGATCATTTATAGAACTTTTCCAAAATACATTTTTACGATCTGTCCTGAAAGTTTATTTTATCTACGGAAGCTATTCTGTTATCCAGAGCCATGTAGTTTTATCAATACATATTAAACCTTTTAACTCCTCCATAGAGGATTTTCCTTAATTTTTACAGGGAATTATTGAAACAAATTTCATATTGGATCTGAGAAAGCCCCTGAAGGTATTTCCTAATGGCAAATGTTACCTTGCATATTCTTTGTGGATCTACATTTATTAGTTCAATATCTCCCTTTGCCATACCTTCTGCATATTGTAGCAGGCTGGGGACTTCTGTTTGGATTATCTGTATTAAAAAAAAATTGTTTCTAGGAAAATTAACCAACAATCTCTTTTCATATGCCCTAGTTTGCTACAATTAAAACATTTGACCTTTGATACTTATTAAATTTTTAAAAATATTTTCTCCTATTCAAGTATCATAAGTATAAGATCCAATATAACTTTTATTTCACATTCATTCATTTATAGGTTCTGATATGCCCTTTAAAGGCCTAATCATCTTTTTTATTCTGAATTATCAGTTTTAAAGACCAAAGATACAAATAATATTTGCCTAACATCTGGATCTGATGTCATTCTATGACAGCTGAAGTAAATCTTTGTTAAAATAATTAGTGAAGCTTCCTTTGGAGTTTGTATAATTTTAGTAAATAACTCAGTCCTTTTGTCTGATTTTTCAAGCTGTACAAGCTTTTAAAAGTACTATATAGCATAAAATCAAGGTGTGATCATCAAATAAGCATGCCAGCCCTCACTAAGGAACTCATCTTGGGATGTTTCATAACCTCTAGCCTACACCATTGTTCTATAACCCCAGTTACTCTCTCACCATATTCTCCACTTAACTAAAGAACAACATCCAATATTGTTATAATAAATATTCACATCCTTGTGGAATAATTCTCTTTCTAATTATTGATAAATTTAAAAATCTGTTTTACAAAGGGTGAATGCATACCATATGAAGTGACTCATTATTTAAATATCTTCAAATCTAACCTTTATTTAAATTAATTTCTGGATAGCGTTGGGGGTACCTTCTTCTGATAGTCATTCTTATATTATAACTGGATAATTTAAGGCTGGAATTCTAATAACTTTAGGCCAATCTGCTTCAGATTTCTAATGCAATGCCATGGTGGGGTCTGCTCTAAATTCCTCTATCTGTGCTTGAGCATTTTTCTTTTTTCTTTTTTCATAAAAAGACTTTATATTACAAAAAAAAACATAGAGTGACAAGAGAAAAAGAAATATGTAACAATGTCATTGTGTAGATTAGTGTTGAAATCAAATGTACATCAGAAACTATATTAAATATATTTTTCAGATCCCAGGATGTTAATTGGTTGTGGTTTGCAACTTGGGTGTTTTTTACTTTTTTATTTTTTTTGAAAATCAATATCAAACTTTATAAAAAAAAAAAAAAAGCAAAATATTCAGGGTAGCTAAAAAACCCTACAGTAATAATATTTTTGTTTTCTCTAAAATACATGAAATATAAAAAAATAAAATCTAAAGCTTCTCAAGCCATGTTAGGCTCAGCTACAAAAAAAGAAAGCACAGTAGGTCACAGCTAATGCCCGTGGATGCACTATGAGCACCACAAATTAGGTGCTTTAAATTTTATTTTTTATTTTTTATTTATTTTAGGGAAAGAGATGTTTTATTACTTTTTTTAAAATAAATCCACTAATGAGTGAGTACATCCCCTGCTTTTCTTTTTGGGTTTATGATACCTCATTCAGGAGGATAATCTCCAATTCCATCCAATTACTTGAGAATTTTAGGATATCATTTTTTCTTACTGCTGAGTAGTACTCCTTTCTTTAGAGGTACCACAGTTTTAATCCATTCTTCAGTTGAGGGGCATCTAGGTTGTTTCCTGGATCTTGCTATTATGAATAATATTGCTATGAATATAGTTGAAATAATGCTTTTGAATTATGAATTTGCGTCTTTACAGTATACACCCAATAGTGGTATTGCTGGTTCCTTGGGGTGATTGATTCCTAGTTTTTGAGAAACTACCATACTGCATTCCAAAGTGATTGAACAAGTTTACACTCCCACCAACAATGGAGGAGTGTTCCCCTTGCTCTGCATCCTTTCCAGCATAGGCTGTCATCTGTGTTTTTAATCTTAGCCATTCTGAAAGGTGTAAGATGGTATGTCAAAGATGTTTTGATTTGCATTTCTCTGATGGCTAAAGATGTTGCACATGTTTTCAAGTGTCTTTCAGACATTTGTAATTATTCTACTGAGAATTCTCTTTTTAGTTCTGAATTTTTTAATTGGGTTATTAAGGATTTTGGACTCTAGTTTCTTGAGTTCTCTATATATTTTAGAGATCATTCCTTTGTCACTTGCAGGTTTGGTGGAAATCTTTTCCCATTCCTTGGGCTATTGTTTTGTCTTATTGACTGTGTTCTTGAATTTATTGAAGCTTCTTAGTTTCAGGAGGTCTCACTTACTCATTTTTGTTCTTAGTGTGTGTGTGCAATATACTGGTGTTATACTTTGGAAGTGGTCACCTTTTCCAATGTGTTGAATACTTTGGTGTAACTATAACCAAAGAAATAACAAATCTGTTTTACAAAATCTTTAAATCACTGAAGATGAAAATTGAAAAAGATATCAGAAAATGGAAGGATCTTTCATGTTCCTGGATAGACATAATCAACATAGTAAAAATGGCAGTCTTACCAAAAGCAGTCTACAGATTGAATTCAATTCCCCATCAAAATTCCAACACAATTTTTTACAGACCATGAAAGAATAATACTCAATTTCATTTGAAATAACAAGAAAGACAGGATTGCCCAAACAATTTTGCTCAACAAAATTACTTCAGGAGGCATCTCCACTCCCAACTTCACATTATACTATAGAGCTATAGTAATAAAAACAGCCTTGTGCTGGCATAAAAACACACTTGTGAATCAATAGAATTGAATGGAAGACCCCAACATTAACCCAAAAACTTATGATTTTTGACAACGAGGCCAAAAATATTCAATGGAACAAAGATAGTTTCTTTAACAAATGGTATTGGCATAACTGGATGGTAATGTGTAGAAAAATGCAAATAGATCTAAATCTATCACCCTATACAAAACTCAAATCCAAGTAGATCAAAGACCTCAATAAAAATCCAGCTACACTGAACTTTATAGAAAAGAAAGTGACAAATACCCTCCAATACATTTTTAATTTTAGCATTAGTTGGCTTGTAACTTATAAGTCAATTTTTTCTCTTTTTCACTTGTCTTTCTAAGACTTGTATCTTATTAGTAATAAATCTTTCTAAAGCTGTATCTTATCAATCTTAAGTATTTCTAATGATTGGAACTTATCAATGAAATAATTATATTTGATACAGTTATCAAACCACTTTTTAAAGTATAATATATTACTTACCAAATTGATAGTAACTACAATCAACATTATGTAAATCACAGCTACAACAATTATCCTCTCACTCAAATTTTCTATTTTCAAACTCTCAATAGTAGTGTTATACATGTTCCTAGCACTCTGCACTGTGATGCTACCCATTCCTAATGTGAAAAGAATGTTTGATTTTAATATTATTAATTTCTTCAAAAGGGCTTCCCCATGTACCTCACCAAATCTGATGACTTTCAGTTTGTCAGCAGTGTCTGTCGGCATCAAACTCATGCTGCTCTTGCTCTTACAAAACACAGGCCTGTTTTTCAGAGCCATGACAAACAGCAGCCAACTTTTCTCCATGGTGGCATGGAAAAACCCAGACGGCAACTGTGGTAGAGCTGGCTTGTGTCATTTCCCTGCCCATGTGATCATGGCATGAGCCAGAGAGCCAAATGTTGTCTAATCTTTGGTAATGTGGTTGGACCTTAATATACTGCTATTTCAGCCAGCAATTTTCACTCCATAGTTACCAACCTGCTTCTCTGGTAGTGTTCCAGACATTCAGTAGCCTAGAAGTAACTATTTCCACTGGTGTCATCCCTTTTGCTGCCACTAAATGTAGCTTTAACCAAATCTCTATAATTTCATTTATAAATAAGACTGGAGATTCAAATGCTGGGGTGAAAATCCATTAGCTCAGAAAGGCTAGGTAACACTAAATGTGTTTCTCTATTTTGGCATCTCCAAAAGACAGTGTTTTTCCATTCCACTCAAACAAAAAATGACACACCACTCCAAATCCATCTCTACTACTTCCTGTAAATCTCTCTATATCTCCTAGATGCCCTCTGGTGCTCAGTAATTACTTTATATCAAATACTTGCTAACTCAGCCTTCTGACCCAAAGTTAATTTTTTTAGTCAAGTCAGATGCAAACTCAAGTCTAATGCAAATAAACCCAACAATATCCATTTAGAGGAATAATAGTACTAGGTTCTGCCCTGTAGCCATGCCTTAACCAGCCATATGTTTTCAGCTTAGCTAAGGGTTCTTATTAGAAAATAATCCATGAGGAAGAGAATTTAGATCAGCTTTGTTCAAATTTGTCTTTGTAGAATCCAGAATTGTTCCATTTAGCAGATATACATATTTTAAAGTATGCCAAATTTTAGAAAAAAAACAAGTACAAGTATCTGATATTAAAAAATAACTTGTATATTTTTTTCCTACATCCAGCATATGCAACTGACATATGCAGAATAAAATTTCTATCTTCATGCAATTTCATTCAACAGTAAAAGAAAGGTAGTCATCCATGAAGCCCTTACATAATAGGCTTTATTCCAGATGATTGTAGACATTTCTTTTCTCAGAAATTGCCCTGCTTTCTAACTGCAACTAAAGTATGCACATTATTCCATTTTGTATCATTTTCTCCAGGCAGGAACTGACTTGTTACTTTGATGGAAAAATAAATTTTTTTATCAAACTATAAACAAATGATTCTGTCTTTCATTTGTAGAAGAAATAACCCAAAAACTCTGTGAAATACACTCCTAAATAAGCTTTTGATTGTGGCAGAAACTCTTGAAACCCTGTAATATTTATTTACTTTAAAGCAGCCCTACCATCTCTTCTTCAGAGATAGTTTTTATAATATCTTACTTTGAGTCTTTTATGAATTACTCTTTTTGCTGCCTGTATTTACTACTTCAGTTTCTTAAACTACTAAAAGAGTATTGTCATATTTTAAATCAAACAAAAAAAATGTGTTGTTTCTTTTGCATTATTTGCAAGGCCATGAACATATATTCTGAACAGTCAAACATGATGATACATCATAGCCTTCAATGCATTCCAGTTAAATGTTTGAACATTGTTAGGTCCTTTGTAATCTTCTGTCTCTCTCTGAGAACTTTCTTTCATCTCAAAATATAAAAAGCCGTTGTTCATCCCAGTAAGACACTCTAAATTTTTTTGTTTTCTTAGCATCTCATGCTCAAAGTCCTCTAGCAACAGGTTCAATTTTTGATATATTTCTGAATGTCTCTCTCAAGATAAAGACATTTTTGTTCACAGTTATGTCATGTCACTATTATATGTCCTGTTCCAAACTATTTCCTTTAACAAAATAGTTTAATGAAACACTACAAAGATATTCAAAATATTTACAGATTCTAACAAATGTTTTATTTAGGGTTACTATAGCTGAGATGAAATGACATGACCACAACCAAGTTGGGAAGGAAAGGATATATTATTTTCACAATCATAGCCCATAACAGAAGGAAGTCAGTACAAGAAATTAAAACACAGCAGGAACATGGAGGTGGAAGCTGATGCAGAGGCCAAAGAAAGTTACTTTTACTGGTTTGCTTTCTCTGGCTTGCTCAGACTGCTTTCTTATAGCAACTAAGACTACCTGCCCAGGAATAGCAGCACATAGAACAGGATGGTCCCCCTACATCAATCACTAATTGAAAAAATGCCTTACAGTGCTGCCTACAGCTGATCTTATGGAAATACGTCTTTAATTGGGTTTTCCTATTCACACATGACTGTAGCTTCTGTCAAGTACACATAAAATTATCCAGCACATCCAAGTTATATAAATAACTTTAAATATAAAATCAAAATAGTTTCTAATTTGTTATTGGTTAAATACATAAATTTTATTTTATACATTTCTCTAGAATTTCTTTAAGTCTGACATTTCCCTTCATTTATATGTGTCATCAGGATTATAATATCTCTGAAAATAATCCTTGAAATGTAATTTCTCTTTAGTAAAGAAATGTGTTCAGTTGTCCATTATGAATTTAAAATGGGCAAGCTACCTTGTTACTTACACAATCACATAGCTGGCTCCCAGAATCAGGTGTCTCCTCTCCAACATCACTTGACATGTCAGCCCAGATAAGTCTCTTTCTTGAATCCTTTCTTTATTAAAAACTGAAACTGGCCAACAGACAAGTTAGAAATGTAATAGATACTCATTTTTCATGGAGAAGGGTAAGCTCAAAAAAATTTTAAAATATTCTGTATTTTCAGATTTTCTTCCACAACAATTTCCAATCTACATTAATAAAGCTCAAAGCATATACTTTTGAAGTTTGGCACATTCTCAAATATCCATAAAGCCATATATGTCATATGCCTTGCAATTTTCTGCTTTCATTTTCCTCATAATCAACTCCACAGAGCATTGTTTCTACTGCCATTTGGTGTCTTGTAAGGTCTTCTGTAACAAAACCAAGTTCTCACTTTATATTTAAAATAGTTGAAAATTGTTAAAAATAAATCATAAATGTACAGTGTATTGATGAGTGAGAAAAAGTAAAATCGTAATGTTTTAGTTAAAACACAATCTCAAAAATAAAAACATATGAATAAAATCATTAAAAGATCTCTTAACATTTGTAAAAGTTATAATAGTTCATTTTGTTTAAATACCCCAGTTACTTGAATATTAAATATTGTACTTTAAAAATATATGTTCACAAAATAAGTACATGAAATCCTTCATCTCCAACATGGCATTAATCCCACATGTAGAAAAAAAATTGATAAAACAGAATAATAATTATTTTATAATGATTTAAAGACAAAACAGTGTTTTTATTCCTCTATCAATAAGCTTTACTTATTCCAAATAATACTCTGGATACATTCCATAAAATTTCTTCACTATCATTCTTTTTCTAAAATATATTAATTTTATGAAGTCATGGTATGCTTGTGAAAATAATTGATTTATAGAACTCAAAATGAACAAAGAGGGTGTATACTTTCACACATGTGTATTCATCTTATTCTTTATGTAATAAATGTGTAATAATATGAAACTCTAGTTTATTTACCCTATATAGTAGTACCAGTAACAGTACTAGTAAATGAAATGCAGTTAGGATTAATTATTAAAGTCATAAACAAATATCTGTCAGGTACTCAACATCTGGAGATCCCATAGCACCTTGGTCTAGAGCTGACTAACAGAGCTGACTGAGAGCTGACTGAAAAATGAGACATCTGGAGACATACAGCTTGTAGAACCCAGCTAACTAAGAGGAAGTAATGGAAAGACAAATATATATATAACAATATAAAGAACAAAAAGGCACCACCAGAAGAAACTGGCTGTTCTACAAAACCAAGATCCAAGCATAGCAATGAAGAGAAAACAGAAGGAAAGAACATTGAAAACAACTTTATAAAGATTATAGAAACCTTAAAAGAGAATATAAAAATTTTCTTAAAAAAATTAAAGAAAACACAAATAAAATATTGAAAGTTATTAACAAATCCCTGAAAGAAAAAAAAAAGAAAAAAGAAAAACAACACCAATAGTTGAAAGAAACATTCCAGGAATTGAATTGAATTGAATTGAATTGAATTGAAAATTGAAATAAAAGCAATAAATAAAACACAAACTGAGGCAAATCTGGAAATAGAAAACCTGAAGAAACAAACCAGAACTACAGATGCAAGCATAACCAGCAGAATGCAGGAGAAGGAAAAGAAAATCTCTGTAGTGGAAGATTCAATAGTAGAAATAGATACATCAGTCAAAGAAAGCACTAAAACTAAAAAAAAGTCATAACACAATACCCCTAGAAGGAGTAGACAGCAGGAAATGATAAAACTTTGGGATGAAATCAAACAATAGAAACACAGAGAACAATAAAAAGAATCAATGAATCAAAAAGTTTGTTCTTTGAGAAAGTCAGATATATAAACCCTTATTCAAACTAATGAAAGGCAGAAAGAGTATCAAAATAAACAGAATCAGAAATGAAAAGCAGGTCATAACAACAGACACACAGAAAATCCAGATAATTATGAAGTCTTTGAAAATGAATATTTTACTAAAATGGAAAACAGAATAGAAATGGACAGATTTTTAGACAGTTACTACATACCAAAATTAAATCAAGATCAGACAAATGACCAAAACAGACCTATAACTCACTGTACCCCCCAAAATTGAAGCTGCTATTATAAGTCTCCAAATAAATATGCTCAGGATCAGATGGATTCACTGTAGAGTTCTACCAGACATTCAAAGAAGAGCTAATACCAATACTCCTCAAATTGTTCCATACAGTAGAAAATGTAGGAACATTGCCAAACTCTTTTTATGAGGCCACAATCACCCTAATATCCAAACTACTCAAAGATGAAACAAAGAAAATCTTCCTTAGAAATATCAATACAAAATATCCAAAAAAATTGTGGCAATCCAAATCTAACAGCATATAAAAAACATCACCCACTAAGATCAAGAAGGCTTCACCCCAGAGATGGATGAAGCAGGGATGATTCAACACATAAAAAAAAAACTGTGAATGTCATCCATCATATAAACAAACTAAAAGAAAAAATTTAACCAGATGGTCATCTGTTTAAATGCTGAAAAACCCTTTGGCAAAATATAAAACTCCTTTATGACAAATGTCATGGAGAGATCAGGAATACAGAGAAATACATAAATATAATAAAGGTGATATACAGCAAGCTGACAGTCTACATGAAACTAAATGAAGAAAGCCTAAAAGCAATCCCACTAAAATCAGGAAAAAGACAAGGCTGTCCCCTCTCTCCTTATCTATTTAATATACTTCTCAAATTTTTAGCTAAAGTAATAAGAGATCAAAAAGAGATTAAGGGGATAGAAACTGAAAAAGAAGAAGTTAGACTATCTCTATTTGCAAATGATATAATTACTTTTTGCTGTTAATAATACTTTTTTTTTGGTCTCTACCACATTATACAAATATAGGCATATTCAGAAGAGCTATTCCAGTTGGTCTGTAAGGCTATGATTGAAACAATATATATTACAAAGAAAATCCTATATATCTAGAATTAAGACTGAAATTGGCACAGTTTCTCTGTCCTGACTTGCTTTTGAGCAGATGATATGATTATATGCATAAGTGACTACATATTCTACCAGGAAACTTCTACAGATGATAATCACTTTCAGCAATGTAGTACAAGATTAACACACACAAAAAAAAAAATCAATAGACCCTCAATATATTAAAGATAAAAGGCCTGAAAACAAATAAGGGAAACATCATTGCTTATAATAGCTGCAAGTAGCATTAAATATCTCAGTGTAACTCTAACAAAAGAAGTAGCAGACTTTTTGACAAAAAAAAAAAAAATCTCCCATGCTCTTGGATAGGGAGAATCAACAGAGTGAAAATGGCAGTCTTATCAAAAGCAATGCAACCATCATCAAAATCCAAACATAATTTTTTTATAGGTCTTGAAAGAACAATACTCAACTTCATATGGAATAACAGAAAGCCCAGGATTGCCAAAACAATCTTGCTCAACAAAAGAACTTAAGGAAGCATCACCATCCTTGACTTCAGGCTATACCATTAAGCTACAGTGAAAAACAGTCAACAAACAAAAAACAAAACAAAAAAACCCCAATAGCCTTTTAGGCATAAAAACAGACATGTAGATCAATGGAATTGAATTGAAGGCCCCGACCTTTACCCACATACCTATGTATACCTGATTTTTGACAAAAAGGGTCAAAAATATTCAATGGAAAAAAGATAGCATTTTGTTTTTCCAATGTTGTTGGCATAACTGGAAGATACTATATAGAAGAATACAAGTAAAACCAAACCTGTCTGTATTTGTTCTTTCCAAGTGCCTGTAGGGTACATGATGCCACCTCCTCTAAGAGAGGATCTTACTTTAACTGCTCAACTCACCCAAACTCATCCCTCCACAAACAACACCTCACCTAATGCTTTAGTGAATTTCTAGGTGCTTATTGTATCTAATGATGTGGGATTCCCTTCTGTATGCTGTGAATAGGCTTTATTACCATTGGTTAATAAAAAAGATGTTTTGGCCTTTGGCAGGGCAATTAATAGGCAGGCAGGCAATCCACGCAGAGATAAAGACAAAGGATGTTAGAATCAGAAAGAGATGCCATAAGATGCAGAGGAAGGAAGATGAGAATGCTGCACTGAGGAAAAGGTACCAAGCCACGTGGCTAAACATAAAGAAGAAACAACTTAAGAATTAAAGTGTAAATTACAAACTGAGCCATAGGCCAAACAGTTTGTAATTAATAAAAGTCTTTGTGTGATTATTTGGGACAAAATGGCTGTGGGACCTGAACCTCGGAGCTAGGCTGCACCAGAAAACGTTTGACTATAGTCTAACCTGATGCAACTCTCTTGCATGCCACTAAGAACACACCATTTCCGACCTAGAATTCAGCCTGCTATGTCTATCCTCTAAATATGCTTCATTATTTTTTATCCTCTCAGCTTTTCTTTTTTAATTTTTGAAAATTTTATACCATGTGTTTTTGTCATACACGTCGTCTCTTCTAATTCCTCCCTGGCTCCACTCCCTTCTTTGCCCACTCAAATTGGGTCCTCTTTTTGCTTTAAAACTATTAAGTATGATTTGTGCTGCCCATATATTCTTCACCTTCCACTGGGGCCTGATGAACCTACCAGAAGCTTCACCTTTAAATAAAACTGACCTTCTCTCTTCCAACAGGTATTTACTGCCAGTAATTTTTAAGGCTACTTCCCATCTCCGTGATGAGACTTTTTTCAGTTTAGGCTTGCCTGGGCCTGGTAAGTGCTTTCTCAGACCACTGTGGGTTTTTAAGTGTAATTGTAATTGGTTTGTTTGTATCCTAAACCATTGCTTATTTGTGTTCACCTACCACCTCTGGCGCTCAACATAGAGGGCCACTTCCTGTTTCTCACTTTGTCTTTTACAATGATCCTCAAGCCTTGTGAGAAAGAGTGTTTCCAATTAGGACTGGATTCTCTGCAATCTATTATCCTGTTCATCCTGATCGTTTGTGGGTCTCTGTATTGATTTCAACCTATTGCAAACAGAAACTTCTCTGATAAAGGTTGAGAAATACACTAATCTACAGGTATAACCATAAGTCATTTGGAGTTGATGTAATTCTATATTCATTTAGCAAAGTTGCAGTATGCTCTCCCCAGGGATGATGACCTCTCTAGCCACAGATTTTTTTCCCATCAAACATTTCTTTATTCCTTTTTTTATATTTATTATTTGGTGATTTTACATTATGCATCTCATCAAACTCAGTTATCAGACTTCTCATATTCATACTCACTCTTATGATCACCCCATTTACAAAAACAACCATTCATGCTGCTCATTTACTTACTGGAGCATAATTAAACTCCAAGACCCTTAAAGAAAACAAGTCTTTCTTCACCTACACCCCTGCCAAAGGCCATCAACGCAGAAGTGAGGCACTGTGTCATTTAGCTATGTTCTAGCCTTGAGTTCTTGTGTACAATGACATCTTCAGTCTCTCTGAGAGGTGGCATAATTTTCTTCTGCTTCTGGAGATATCAGGATGGCAGACTTACTGGTAATAGACTCTAGGGTTTATGCCAGAAACCCCCTAATTTATTCTTTTTGCAAACTAGATTTTATAAAAGTGCATTATCCTAACGTTAACTGCATGTTGCATATAGAAGCAATATACAAACACACCCAAATGCTAAGGTGATGAATAGATGTCTCTTGTATGTGTTTGCATTCATGAAGGATGAGATGGTACAAACTCTAGGCTTTTTGAGTGGATGCCTATGTTTTAGGGTTTGACCAGCCTTGTCTAAAGACTTGGGTTGCTATTGTGGTCATGTGTACAGTTGCAGTTATTAAGTTGTATAAACACAATTAACCATGGTGATACGCATTTGAGCATTTTACCTTTTTTTTTTTTTTTTTACAAATTTTTTTAAAATATGGCTTACTTGCTCATAAATGTTCTGCTCATGTGATTGATAGATCAATGGTTATACTGGCAAAATAATCTTCTCTTATTTACCTCTTTATCTGGTAAGGTAATCTATGAAGTATTGAAGATTTATTATGTCTCATAAATATTCTTTCAATAATATAAATACATAAAAATTTTTAAAGATTAAAAAAGAACCAAACCTATCATCCTGCGCAAAACTCAAATCCGAGTGGATCAAAGACCTCACCATAAATCCAGATACACTGAACTTGACAAAAAAGAAAGTGGGAAACACCCTTCAACACATTGGCACAGGTAACCACTTTCTAAATATAACACCAGTAGCATGGGCACTAAGAATGACAATCAATAAAGGGGACCTCCTGAAACTGAGAAGTTTCTGTTAAGGCGAAGAACACACAGTCAGTTTGACAAAATGAAACTCTACAGATTGGGAAAAGATCTTCACCAATCCTAAAAGTGACAGAGAACTGATCTCTAAAGTATATGGAGAAGTCAAGAAACTAGAAGTCCAAAACCTAAATAACACAATTAAAAACTGGAGTTCAGAGCTTAAAAGGAAATTCTCAACGTAAGAGTTACAAATGGCTAAAAGGCACTTAAAAATTGTTGAACATCTTTAGCTATCAGAGAAATGCAAATCAAAACATGTACTACCTTTTACCTGTCAGAATGTCTAAGATGAAAACCTCAGATGATAACCTATGCTGGAGAGTTTGTGGAGCAAAGGAAATACTCTTTTATTATTGGTGGGAGTTTAAATGTGTATACCCACTTTGGAATGCAGAATGGCAGTTCCTCAGAAAACTGGGAATCAATCTCCCCAAGGATTCAGCAATACCACAATTGGGCATACACCCAAAGAACATACATTTTTTGGCATACACGACAAAGACATTAGCTCAACTATTCAATAATGCTGTTCAAAGCAGCATTATTCATAATAGCAAGATCCTAGAAGCAGGCTAGATGCCCCTCAACTGAATAATGGATTAACAAGCTATTTCGATCTACACAACAAAGTACTATTCAGCAGTGAAAAACAATGACATCTTTTTTTTATTAATTTATTATGTACTCAGTATACAGAAAAGGGTACCAGATGTCATTATAAATGGTTGTGAGCCACCATGTGGTTGCTGGGAATTGAACTCAGGACTTCTGGAAGAACAGTTAGTGTCCTTAACCTCTGAGCCATCTCTCCAGCCCCAACAATGACAACTTAGAATTTGCAGCAAATGGATGGATTTTGAGAATATCCTCTTGAATGAGGTATTACAAGCCCAGAAGGATAGGCATGAGATGCATTTACTCATGAGTGGATTTTAGATAGAAAACAAGGAATATCCAAGCTACAAACCTCAATTCTTAAACAGTTTGTGATCAGAAGGAACTTAAGTGAGATATACAGGGATTCCCCTAGAAAGACAAAACAGATGTCTCAGTAGAAAATGGGATCATAACAGGTAATGACCAAGGAGAGATGGGAACAAATCATGAGAGAAGGAGATGTTGAGTGAGAGAAACAACAAAGAGAGAGAAAAAAAGAAATGGATATCTTGGTAGAGGAAGGCAATGAGGGGTTGGAAAAAGACCAGGTGCTAGGAAAACCTCCAAGAACTAAGATGATGTCCCTGGATAGGTCTCCAACCAATAGTAGAGGTGGTGCCTAAATAAGAATTTCTCTACAATCAAAACAATAACCACTCTAAGGGTCATCACAAAACCTATACCCAACAATGGATGGAGGTAGAGGCAGAGATACATGGCTGAGCACTGGGCCAAGTTCTCATTTTAGCTGGATAGTAGGGGAGAAGAGTCTGTATGAGCAAAGAAATAAGGAGTAGTAGTCCCATAGAGATGGCCGCCTGGAGCTCTGGGGAGCCCACTGAATCAGGACTAGCCCCTAAGGAATCACAGGAAAAAGAGCTAGGCCCTCCAAGGGTAGACAACTGTCTATTGGCATTGGCAGTATGTAGATCTTCAAGGGGTAAGATCAGGCTGTGTCCTTGTAAATGTACTGGCACCTTGGAGCTCATTCCCTGCAGAGAAATGCATCACCCAGCCTTGATATTGAGACAAGGAAATGGGATCTGCCTGGAGTGGATTGGATGTTCCATGCTGAGCTGAACCACCTTGGAATTTCTTGCCCTTTTTGGGGAAGGGATGGGGGATGGGGTGGGGGGAGTCTGAAGGCAGACTGGGGGGAATTGGGAAGAGGGAAGGATCATAAACTGGGGGACACAAAAACATTTTTTACAAATAAATAAAATTTTAAAAATTATTTTCAATGTATATTAAAATAAGTAAAGGAAATAAAAGTGTCTAAAAGTCTTTTTCTCAATTATGACATATTTGAAAATATAATATGTGTATAATGGCTTCAGTACTCTATAAGATACTCAAATGTGAGAAGAAAATATAACCAATATATGCTAGCAGTGTGTCTCATAGTTTTCTAGACAAGCGTTTTGGCAATAAATTGTAAGCGGCAATAAGTAATGTAAAAATAAGATGATATATGTATTAGATGGATTATATGTGAGAAATATGCCCACTCCATTTATGAAAGGATTTATTTCTGTTTTATGGTTTAAGCAATATCAATCATACAAATTATGTGGCTATTCCTGTATGCATATCTTACATTATTAATACCCATGGGATGAAGTAGAAGATCTCTTTAAAATTACTGAATGAACATGTAACATATAAATACATACATTCTCCAAGAGACAAAATCATGTTTACTTTTTATGGGCTTTATATATCTGAGAAATTTGTTATAGTGGTGATTACTCAAGCCCTCAAGAAATAATTTGTGATGGGACACACACACACACACACACACACACACACACACACACACATAAAACAAAACAAACAAAAATCTTGGATGAGAAAAGAACACTGAATTCTATGTTAATCCCATGGATTGGTTAAAAATAGCTCAAGAACTTGAACACATGGTTTTCAGGTATGATGCTGTCTGGAAAGGCTTAGAAGCTGTAACTTTGTTGGGGAAAGTAAATTATTGGAATAAGACTTAGAAAGATTAAAAAAAACAACCCTTTGAAGTGGCAGTCTCTGCTTCATGCTCACCATTCCAGGTAGGACTTCTCAGTTTTCTCCTCTTCCTGCCATCTATGAGTATCAATTTCCCACCAAAATACACTCTTATTCACTAAAACTGTGAGATCAGTCAATCTACTCTATAAAGTGTCTTGACCATTGTATGAGGTTTTATCACAGCAATAATAAACAAACAAATAAATAAATAGATGATAGATAGATAAATAACATAACATAAATAACATAAATAAATGATGTAAAAGATCAAACATAATCTTCCTAAAATAATCATATGGGATTTGCATATAGAAATGGATTAGGACTTTCTAATCATCATTACCACCTATTTTTGTCTAGCATTGTGGTCTGAGTTAAACTGGAAGAGGTATTGCTAAGGCTCAGAAGATACTTAATGAACATCTTTCACACAACTTCTCCCCCAAACTGTAAGATCAGTAAACAACTACTAGAACACAGGAATCTCCAACTGGCCTAGTCACCTGCAAGTGCTACAGGGATTTCCATAGTTACAGCTTTTATATTTTTGCCTTGTGATGATGTAGCTGCCTTTGCAATGTCTCTGTTCATATGAGTAATCTCTCTCCATCGCTTCTGCAGCTAACTTCTGTTGTAAAAGGTGGATGGCCCCATTTGGTCCAATGGTTTGACTTGCCTGAGGTGGCTTTTAATCTTTCAAATAATGACTTAGATGCTTATATTATATTAATTTTATACTGTTTGGCTTATGTCTTAGGCATATTATTAGTTAGTTTTTTATCTTGTATATATATTATTCATTTTTTAATGAAGTCTCATTTTTTTATTCATGTATCCCCTTGTTCAAACTCCCTTCCCCTCCTGCCCTTCCCAGTCACTGTATCTTCTCCCCATCTCCTCATATCCACCCCAGCAAGGGCAGGAGGTCCCAAGGTCCCAAGTGGCTGAGTTCAGCATTCACTCCAGGCAGATCTGCTTTCCTCACCCAAACACCATGACTGGGTCAGGTGTTCCTCTGGAGGGAATGGGATCCCAGGTGCCAGTCCAAGGTGCTTCGGATCCCAAGCTGTTCCGTGGTTGTGGTTTGCAGCTTGAGTGTGCTTTTCTTTTTGTTTAGAGTCCACTTTATAAGTGAGTGCATCCCTTGCTTATCTTTCTGAGTTTGGGATAACTCGCTCAGGAGGATATTCTCCAAGTCCATATATTACCCTATGAATTTTAGGATATCTATTTTTCTAACTGCTGAGTAGTACTCCATCGTGTAGATGTACCACAGTTTGTTAAACCATTCTTCAGTTGAGGGGCATCTAGGTTGTTTCCTGGTTCTTGCTATTATGAATAATGCTGCTATGAACATAATTGAGCTAATTCTTTTGTGATGCAAATGTGCATCTTTAGGGTATATGCCCAATAGTGGTATTGCTGGGTCTTTGGGGAGATTGATTTCTAGTTTTCTGATAAACCGCCATACAGCATTCCAGAGTGGCTGAACAATCTGACACTCCCACCAGCAACGGAGGAGTGTTCCTCTTGCTCTACAACCTCTCCATAATACGCTGTCATTTATGTGTTTAATCTTAGCCATTCTGACAAGTGTAAGGTGATATTTCAAAGTTGTTTTGATTTCAATTTCTCTGATAGCTAAAGATGTTGAGAACTTTTTCAAGTGCCTTTCAGCCATTTGTAATTCTTCCACTGAGAATTCCCTTTTTAATTCTGAACCCCCCTTTTTTATTGGGTTATTTAGGGCTTTGGGTTTTAGTTTCTTGAGTTCTCTGTATATTTTAGAGATCAGTCCTTTGTCGTTTTTGTCTTACTGACTGTTTTTTTGGCTTTACAAAAGCTTCTCAGTTTCAGGAGGTCCCACTTATTATTTGTTTCTCTTAGTGTCTTTGCTACTGGTATTATATATAGGAAGTGCTTACCTGTGCCAATGCATTG
Source organism: Sigmodon hispidus (assembly GCA_004025045.1). Lineage (NCBI taxonomy): Eukaryota > Metazoa > Chordata > Mammalia > Rodentia > Cricetidae > Sigmodon > Sigmodon hispidus. The sequence continues at coordinate 63,175 of PVIH01002753.1, read as the reverse complement.
GAGGGTATTTAACACTTTCTTTTCTATCAAGTTCAGTATGGCTGAGTTTATGTTGAGGTCTTGGTCCATTTGGGAAAGCAGCTATGCTCACCACTATACCACAACACTTTGGTCCATTTGTATTTGAGTTTTGTGCAGGATGACAGGCTTGGATCTATTTGCATTTTTCTACACACTACCAACCAGCTATGCCAACACCATTTGTTCAATATAGTGTCTTATTTCTATTGAATATTCAGGGCCTCTTTGTCAAAGATCACGTGTTCATAGGTTTTTAGGTTAATGTCTGGATCTTCAATACAATTCCATTGATCAAAAAGTCTGGTTTTATGCCAGTCCCAGTCTGTTTTTTATTCCTGAGGCTCTATAGTATAATTTGAAGTCAGGGATGGTGATAACTCCTGATGTTCTTTTGCTGAGAAAAATTGTTTTGGCAATCCTGGATTTCCTGTTATTCCAAATGAAATTGTGTATTGTTCTTTTCAGGTCTGTAAAAAATTGTGTTGGGATTTAAGGGGAATTGCATTGAATCTGTAAATTGATTTTGGTAGGATTGCCATTTTTATTAAGTTGATCTTACTTATCCAGGAACATGGGAGAGCTTTCCATTTTCTGATATCCTCTTCAAATGTTATCCATCATATAAACAAACTGAAGAAAAAAAAACACATGATTTATTTAGACGCTGAAAAAGCCTTTGACAAAATCAAACACACCTTTATGATAAAAGTCCTGGAGTGATCAGAAATCAAGGGAAATTATCTAAATATAAAAAAGGGATTTACAAAAAGCTGACAGCCAATATCAAACTAAATGGAGAGAAACTCAAAGCAATCCCATTAAAACCAGGAATGAGAAAAGGCTGTTTCCTCTCCCCTTATCTATTCAATATACTTCTTGAAGTTTTAGCTAAAGCCATAAGAAAATGAAAGGAGATTTAGAGGATATAAACTGGAAAAAAGAAGTAAAACTATCTCTATTTGCAGATGATATTATTACATACATAAGTGACCTGCAAAAAAATCTACCAAGGAACTTCTAGAACTGACAAACACTTTCAGTAAGGCAGCAGGATACAAGATTACTCAAATAAATCAGTATACCTCCTATACACTAAAGATAAAAGGGCTAAAAAAGAAATAAGGGAAACATCACCCTTTATAATAGCTGCAAAAAGCATTAAATACCTTGCAGTAACTTTAACCAAAGAAGTAACAGATCAATTTGCTAAAAACCTTAAATCACTGAAAAGTTAAAGAGGATTTTAGTTTTTTTATCTTAATTTAACACATGTTCAGACCCATGGGACTTCAACACAGGAGACCATCTACGAGAGAGAATGAAGGGAAGGGAGACTCAAAGGAAGGCAGCAAGACAAAAGGGAGCCTGATCAAACTGTGATTTTATTCTGATTCCCTACATGCTTATATAGTTCTATAGCAGAATACGGGGAGGGGGCAATCTTCAAATATCTGTAGGAAGTTAGCCAGGGGAAGCAGGATATTGTCAAGGTCTTGCTTCAGGGAAGGGTTGCTAGGTAACCTAACCATAGGATGTTCTTGTTATTCTATTCTTTAGAGCTACCTTTATGGGAGGGCTGCTAAGTAACCTAGCCACAGAATGTTCCTGTTATTTTATTCTCTAGAGTTACCTCTCTGTTACTGTTAAGCAAACCAGAACATCTATTTTACTTTGGGAGAATACCTATTCTACCTGAGAGAACATCTATTTTACTTGGGAGAATGTCTATTCTACTTGGAAGAACATCGTGCTGGCTCAGTGGTTGGTTTCTCAGTAAGTTTCCATGGGAGACTTTAGCTAGAGGCCTAGAGGCTCAAGCCAGGGTCTTGGTCCCTGACACACATATTTTTATTAATCTATCTGGCCACATGGCCATGGTCCATTGACTTGTATCTGTAGCATCCCCGCATTTTTTTAGAAAGACATTATTCATGACTATTAATCATTTATGATAAAAATAAGTATTAATAAGTAAGACTAGGAATTTGAGCACAGATTTTTTTTTATTAATTTTTGATGATTAAGGGTTGTTGACTATTTTAAGAGAGTCTTGAGGTTGGATCATTTTTGCTATGAAACTGTTATTACTATCTCTTTTCATTAGAGAATTTTTAGGTGGACTTGGTTGATGAAACCATAAAAGCCTGGAAGTAATCTATAATTTTCTATCTTTTGTGGAAACAAGGCAGACACATTTTTTAAGCAATATATTTTTATTAACAGATTTTAAAGTCAAGATATGTTTAAAATATGTTTGTTTAACTTAGTAGTCTTTGCAATTGTTTTTTGTAGTTAGCTCATTAAAAATTAAAAAGTTAAGAGAAAACACAATAATCACAATTTAGACTTTTTATTTATCTGTCATCTTTATGTGGCTTTTTATATCTTTATTTTTTAATTTTTAAGGGCTTTTATTTTTTGAATCATATATATTTTATATATATTGTATTTTGTTCAGAGGTTTTGTGAGTCTAAATTTGTTTTATTGAGAATCTTTAATCATTTTTTAATTAAAAGAGCTTTTGAAATGTTAGTATTATTTTGCCTGTTGACTCTTCCTTTTTTGGTGGCTTTTTACTATGGTGGAAGTTTTTTCTGAATCTCTGTTTGCTGCCGGCAAACAAGGCGAACCCAAAAAATGTTGTTATTATAAAAATGTTTTGGTCTCTTTTTTTGTTTGTTTAGTATAAACAGAAACCCTAAATCAATCACAGTTATGTCAAGTTTTTTTTGAGACGTATAAGTTTCAGTTGCCTGTTGCAGACATGCCATTTTTAAATTTTAGCCTGAATGTTGCATTATCTTTGTATCATAAACCAATTTAGATATTGAATTTATAAGCCTTTTTCGGCTTTATTTTGGAGGTCTCGAATGCTTTTTAAGTTTTTTAAAACTTTTTTAGGCTTTATGTGGGTATTTGCCCCATGTTGACACCATCTGTTGTAAGAGATTTTTGGCCCCTTTTGGGCCAGTGGTTTGATTTCTTCTAGGCAGACTTATCTTTTAAAACATGACTTAGACGCTTATATTAATTTTATATTGTTTGGCGTTTGTCTTAGGCATATTGTTAGTTTTTGTCCTAATTTATTTATTTTTATTAATCTATCTGGCCACATGGTGATGACCCAATGTCTTGTGTTTTTATTTTTATATGTTGCTTTTTTGGTGGCTGACTGGAGACAGGTTTACTCTGCCCTCCTTCTATCTGATTTTTCCACCCACTTCTACAGTGCTCTACACAGACCAAAACTGCTCTTTATTTACAAAATTACATACAAAAAATAGCCCTACCAAAAACCTCAAAATTTTTTTTGTTCAGCACATAGTTTATCATGATGCAGTCAAGTTTGCCTCATGTTTCCCAGGAAGGTCATACAACATCTATATGCATCCTCAGTGGTCCTTGACTTTGCCTTTTCAGGTTTTTTATTAAAAACTATCTACACTCTTAATACTTTTACTTGCTCTTTTTAAAGGATTTTTCCTTCACTACGAATTGTATCATTGATGGAAAGCATTGTATATCATATTAAACTACACAGGGATTTTGTTCTCCTAATTTAAGGCTCTAATCATGCTAGACGTAAAAATATTGTTTAGAATGAAATAATAGCTACAATAAGTAACATATTACTGTTTTAAATGAGACACCTACTCCCATTTTTATTTAACTAAAAAATGTCTCCAAACTTGCCTCCAAAATGCTAATACTGTAGTGAGTTTATGGTCATTTCTGAAATTTAAGATCAAAGAATGCTGCAGTTAACTAGAACAAAGTCCACTTAAGCATGTGTAACCTCTCATAAAACATAAAAATTGAATCAGTGATCTGTGTTATTTAAGCTTTAAAAGCAATTTTCTTGGATTACCTAGCTCCCTTAAGTAAATGGACCTTTCAGTTTCATTTATACACAGTGATCTTAATTCTTCATGGTATTTTGAGCAAAGTAAAAAAAATACCTCTATTTCCCTTTCTGGTAAAAATAAATCATGTAAAACATATTTTGTAGTACATGACATCTTTAGAAATTTATTATTAGATGATTTGATTAAATCTTTTCTGCCAAATAATTAAAATAATGTCTTCGAGAAGAAATAAGTAATTGGGTAGGAAGAATTAGAGAGAACAGTCAGAGAGTTATAAATTATTTAAATGTAGTTCTCATACATGAATTTTCTGAAAAAAATAAAAAATTTTCTCTACAAAATAAATGAATAAAGAATGTTCAGACACCAAAGTAGTGTCAATAAATTAGCTTTACTCTAATGGTCAGAAAACATCATCAAAGAGAAAGCAGAAAAAATAAATATAAAAAGAGCAAGAGATTTAAAAAATCCAGTGTAAAACAATATCTTCACAGAGCTGACAGTCCTAAATTCATTTCTGCCACTGTTATTACAAGGCTTATGACACCAAGAAACTTGGAGGAAATAGGATTATGTGGGATCCAATTCCAGGTAACAGTCCATTCCTTTAGGAAAGTCAAAGCAGAATCTGAAAGCTTAACATTTCAGTGTCAGAACAGAGAGAAGATAAATGCAAAGATCCTGGCTTATTTTATTTATTCTTAAAAATTAAGGGGCTTAGCCAAGTACATGGTGCCGCCCGTAGTAGCTTGGTTGTTTGTTAACCAAGTCAAGGCAATTAGTACTTGCTAATATGATACAGAAACCTCCTCATGTGAGGCTCTCTTTTACTTAATTCTGTATTGTGTCATGCTGACTAAAAAATAAAAGTCACATGGACTTTGACATTTCAAAATAAGAAACAGATAACAATGAATTAAAAGTCTTTCTGTAATCCACGCTAACTCAAAGATAATTCAGTGCTTAAATTTTAAATAAACGGTAAGAAGTGTCTGACTTATTGCACATGCTAGTTTCTTACTTCATATTTTGAAAAATGTAGGTTTCTATTTTTTAATGTTTGTTTTAAAATTTAGAAGCATTCCAAGCCATTTTTGTCTAGTGTGGTCTGCGGTTTATATGTAAAGCAGCTCTGTTGTTGTGCCCTGTTGTGTTTTCATTTTCTCCTCGGATATTTTTTTAAGTCTGTCTTCTACAATGCTCTCTGAGCCTGGAGAGAAGGAGATATAATGCATTATTCTATTCTACCAAGACAAACTGAAAACAAAAACGGAATGTATAAAATCAGGTATTGCAATTATAGGAATACATTTTTATCTTTTTAAAAAAGATTTACTGGGGGGATTATAGCATAATTTGATCACTTCCTCTTTCCCCTTCTTTCCTCTATGCCCTCTCAAAAGCCCTCCCATAAATGCTCTCATAAACCTCTTCTCACTCTTTCATATCATTGCCTCTTTTAATGCTAATCATCGTTACTCACATGTGTGACTTAAATACATAAGTACAACTTGCTCAGTCTATATCATATTACTTGTATCTTTATTTTCATGTACACATATAAGCTAGTGTCCCATTTCACATGACTTATCAATAAATTTAAGGATATTGTTTCCTTGTTTTACTTTAACATCTTTGGTTGGGAGAAGAAAGGGTCGCATAGACGAAGAAAAATTTGTTGACTATAAAAATAATTCTTGTGTGTCTCTCTCACCACCCTTTCTTCAGAAGTGGCTTTAATAACCAATAAATATTAATATATGTAGACTATATAATTTAATACTTGATATTTTAAATAGAATTTTGTGGTAATACATTGTGTATTTAATAAAGCTTATCTAAAGACAGAACAAAACCATTAAGGTCAGGGAGTGGTTACTCACACTATTAATTTTAGCAGTAGGGAGGCAGAGATCAACTGGATCTCTGTGAGTTCAAGGCCGAAAAGAGCCAGTCAGTGGTGGCAAACATCGTGAATCCTAGCCCTAGGAAATGAGATAGCTGTATGGAGAAAGAAGAGGCAGAAATTCAGTCATTCTCCTGGGACACAGATATCCTTTTAGCTGAGGACTCAGAGAAAGTCAGGCTGAGGAATCACCATGAGCAGCTACATAATAAGTGGCTGTGACTAGTTGCCGCATAAGAAGTTTCTGTTGCTCTGATATTTCAGTTTATTCCCCTATCTGGCTTCAGGTTTTTATTAATAATACCAAGTAGAATGTATACAATACAATGTAGTATTTAAGCATTTCCTCTAAATCTATTATGGGAAAATAATTAAATGGTCTTAATAGAACTCAAGAAAGACCATGTGTTCTATCTAAAATAAAAAAGTCTTTACTAGGAATATTGAATAAGGATGTTAGATTTAATTACAGATTCCTTTGTAAAGATATTTCTCAAGTGTCATTGTTATCTCTTCTCATAAATTGTCTTACTAACTCCATTGTTTGAAGAATTCTCTCATAGTTTGTTCTTCAATGGTACTCACTCTCAAACCTTCTATAGTTAACTGTGAAAATAATGTCAAGTGAGTGCTGAGGAGACCAGTCTCCCCTTAGCTTAAGACACTTCTCATTGATGTATGTTTATAAACTTTAGGGTAATAGTGGATTGACCAGATCTTCCATATACCAACTTCTAATTACTTAAAACAAAAAGTGTTTATCTGAAACAGACCAAATTTTTGCTCTTGTCTGTCTCAAGAAAGGAATACTTCATGGAGCAGTACTGCACAGAGCAGTAGAAGACATTACTTTTATTCTGAAGAAAGTAAACACCTGTTGATAGAACCTGTTATTTAATATGGCCAGGAGTCCAACTCTTCATTACTGGACCCAAGACCCTTTGTCAATTTTCAAATACAAATTGGTGCTGAGATGTGCTGATGTATTTTATATTTAATAAAATCAGCCTGGAATATCAGAGAACAGAATCACCCACAGTGAAGCCAAGGTCGTCAAAGAGTGGTAACTCATACCTTACATTCCATCACCTAGGATGACCAAGAGTTAACCCACCACACTGTGAACTTATAAAAAAAAGAGAGACAGGTAAAATGAAATAAAGGCACTGAAAAGGATAAGCACCCTTAGGTGTGCATTTCCCTAATTCATAAAAAAATAGCCTCATTGTTTTTTTCATTTATTAATATAGAATATCTGCCTGCCCCTGTGTCCTAATCCTCGCAAGAAAATAGACCATGAGGCGGAAGGTAATGTCAGGATATTTCTAGGAAGAACAAGATATTAATTGTTGTCTGCCATAAGAAAGTCTATTTAATCTATTAGAAAATTTTTGTTGTTGTTTTAATTTCATTTCCATGGCCATTAAACATCAGACCTTAGAAAAACCCAATAAAATGTCTTTAATACCTTTGGCCAGAAACTTAAATTTCTAGTGTTTGGTATTGTTTTTTTTCTCCTGTTTTCCTTCTTCAATATTAAAAATTTCTACCTAAAAGTTTATATTCAAAATTGGTTTTTATTCTCATAAAAGCACAAGCCAATGATGTCTTTTATCAACAGAACTAGACTGCTGATGGGATTATTTTATGAAATTATAGTAATATAGCTTGAATTTCTGTAGTTTATTTTATAATGTATGTTGACCATAAAGATAACAAAAGAAGAATAATCCTCAATCGGGGGATTTCCAGAAAGCAGGCCTGCTCTAGGGTACTTGCAAAGTAATGCTGTCAAACAGCAGGGTCTTTCTGATCAAGCCATGAGAAGTGGAACTGAAGTTTTGCTTTTCCTTCTCCTTCACCTGACATACAAGGCCAATCAGGACTGTTCTTATCTGTATCCAGGAACTGCCTGGTGGATAGCCTTAAAGAAGGAAGACAGTTCCCAGGTAAAAACTGACTCATCTGTTAACCCCAGGATGGGAAGCAAGGGCCCTAACTCATCACATCCAAATTAAAGGCAATTGATTAAAGCAAGTGTTTTCTTCATGTCCACATGATGCCCATCTCTAATGCAGGGTTGAGGAGGTCAGCATTGGACATGAGAAAGGCAGTATTTTTAAAGCTCAGAGTTAAAAGGTTACCAAATGGTGAATTTGGCAGACAACCTATGGAAATAGATACATGATATAAGGCTATCATAATGATATGTCATAACCACCTTTGAAACAAAGGTAGGATCATAAGATATTTATAAACAACTTTTTGAATTAAAGATATAGTTGCAAGGTCCTGGAACAGAAAGTACAGAACTATCTGTAATTAAGTTTATAGGTGGGGCCTAACCCAACACTTGAGAAATCTAGGTTTAATCATGAACATCAATGTGTCTAGTTTGTCTTTGCTCAAAGAAGGATTTTTAGACTAAGATGGAGACAGGTTAGAATACATGATTAGGTTTGTTGTTGTTATTGCTTTTTTGCCCCTGCCTGCTTTTCTTTGCAATAGAGTCAATAGATGTGTCCCCTTTCAAACTCTGGTCTAATTTGGGTGGGTATTTTTATTTGTCAGAATCCCTAGAGACAGTAACTGACGCTTCTCTTGAAAATACAGCCTTAGCAGTGGTGAAACACAGAATTCTCAGTATTTGTGAGCTGGAGAGTTGAGGAGCTAATGGTGAGCTTTTAGTAAGAGTAAATTCAAGGCCATCCTCACCTACAGTAAATTCAAGTCCACATAGCCAGTGATTTAAAGGATGACAAACTCAGGGGAATGGGTAAATTTGATACAGATTTTGTTCACTTTCCAAAATTTTGTATTGATCAATTAAGGAGCTCTCTATAATTTATTGGTCATTTATGCAATTCAGGGAATGCCAATCATGTGCCATAAAAAGGGCTCAATGGTGAAGGACTAAAAAAGTCACTTAAACTATTATCAGTGGTATTTTTTACTTAAATTCCAAAGCTTGTTTATAAACATAGATATATAGACATGCATACATACATAGAGTTTATTTTATTGCTCTGACATAATATTATTTAAATATCAAATGTAACAAACATCAATTTTATGCAAAATAGTTTAATTTAAAATTCAGGAAACTAGTTTTAAAATTTATGTATTTCTATTAAGAAGTTATCGTCAACACTATTAAAAGCAGAAACAATATGTATGCTACTTATCATTCCAATTATTTTGCACATTTGTATTGATAAACTGTATTTCAACTTATACTTGATTTTTCCAGGAAATATAAATCACTTCAGAGAGGTTTAACTCATGTTTCATTTTTATTCTTATTACCAGTATTATCTGTTACTTAAAGTTGTGAATGCATGCAAGAGAGCAGGGCAGGGGAAGGGAGACATTAAATGAGAGGGTTCCTAGGGAGAAGAAGAAAGAGAAAAATAAAGTAAATATATTGTATTTTTGAAGAATAAAAAGTTATTTAAAAAAAAAACCTCCAAACAAGAGGAGTAGTAAACACCAATGCTAGTCTGCTTTTCCCTGTGAGTTTGTAAATAGATTGTTTCTCATGACTGACCATGCACACTGATACATACACTACCTATATTTCTAATTTATTTTCAGTGGAAGTATTGAACTTTTTCAGAGTTTTGCCTATAGACCAGATTGGGTGGCTGGCATCCTTTCAATGAGTTCTCCCATCAGAAGCCCGGTTTTTGTGGTCCCATTGTTTACAGCGCATTCAAACTGCCCTGCTTTTTCTAATCACTCTGCTTTCCCAGCTTTCATTTTATAAGTAAATGGAAGGACTGAAAAGCTTCCCTGCTGAGAGAGCTGATTTTAAAAAGTGACTTTCTCAAGTCTCAGTCTGTCCTTTAGGAAATTTTACTTTTCCCCACCAGGAGTCTCCTTCCTTAGCATTCTTTCATACTGTCAAGATGCTTTTGTCTGGGACCTCATTTAAAGTAGTGTAGCCAAGTGGAAAAAGCTCTGTGCTAAGAGGGATGTGAGGTTGAAGCATGGCCTCTTATGCTTCACATATTCATGCTGTGGCCTTGAACTTTTCTGTGTGTGCTAAGAAATACCATACCCTTTTGTTCTTCTGTTTTTCTGCTCTCTATGCCCATCTTTTGTCCTTCAAGGAAGATAAATTACATGACTTTTCTTTTTTTGTATAAGTAATATGGTGCTCTTAGTAAGAACTGGCAAATTAGTGAATTGAAAATAAAAACCTATTATTCTCAATGTAAAATAATAAATATCTGTACTGAATGGGTACAGCATGGGAACTAATAGCTTTGATCAGATTGTATTATTCTAGTCATTTTACCAGTGGTCTGAGTACATTATTCTATTTATTCTAAAGTCATGCATTGTGCTATAAACACGATGCCAATTGTTTAGATAAATAAATAGGTCCAGAGACCCTGGTTTTATTCTTAACAATTTTGTTAATTCAGGATAAAGAACAAAAATATTAGGTGGAAGTATTGTTTACAATCAAGAGTTATAAGAGAACATTTTGTAACTGGATACAGGTGATTAATATACTATATTATAAATATACTCACATTCTTCATTTCCTCACTTTAAAATGGCTACTTTTCTTTATTGTGACATCTGTCCCAATGTAAAAAAAAATGCTAAAAGGTTTTACGAGATAAATAATAGTGCTGTTGTAGATAAAGATGCATGCAAGTAGGCAAAGACAAGTTGCTGCTTACAGAGCAGTTCCAGTCATGGTGGCAACATATATGACAGAGATCAGACTCTAAACTTCATATTATAGAATTATATGTGTGGAGTAAAATCTCCATGAAAGCCAAGGCACAGTTTGTTCTTTAATTTACTAAGCATATAACCATAAAGGAACACTTTACCATTTTCCAGAAAAAAAAAATCTATTCAAGTCATTCCCCATAAAATAACTGTGTACAGTACACTGAGGGCTATTCTGCACATGATTCACCCCGATGTGCTGCTTTTCTTTTACATTTGCTTCAAAACTCACTCAGTCTGTGTCTGGTTTTAAAGGGCCCACATATCAAATGACATTACATTAACTTAACTTTGCCCAGTAGTATTTTAGTTTTAGATTAAATAGTAAAATAATGTTCCCAAACAATACACTTTGAAATCCCTGAAAGGATACATAGTCTTCTGGGTCTTTACCCTCTAACCCAACATAGAGCTGAGGGTGTCATGGAGGTAATGTCTTGAAATCATATTGATCTAGAGGAACAAAGATTTCTAAATCCAGAGGAAGAGAGAAAGGGCATCTATTCTCTCTTACTCAAGCCATAAATGGTTCTGATTTACCCAGAAAAACCCTGGTAGTACAGGAAAAGAAATAATAAAGGCAGAAAGGTTAAAAAACAAAGCAAAAACAAAAGGACCCACATCTCTTCTGTTTTTTTTTTTTTTTGCTACTTATAAGCTATTAATTTAATTATCAAAATTATTGGAGTTCCATTTAAAGATTTGTTGTATGAGTATAGGGTAAAATATTCAAATCAGGTTGTTAACACTTAAATCTCAGTATATTTATTAATGAATAATAAAGCTACACATTTTTGAGGAATAGTGTAATATAGATGTAATATATGTATATATAATAAAATTTGCCCTATTATTATTTTTTAATATCTTTTGAATAGAACAAGAATTTGTCTTTTCCAGTTATATAAAAGGTATATAAAAGGATATAAACTATACTAATTCTACTGTATTATAAAACATAACATTCAATGTCTTTGGTAATAAATTTTGTTTGCTTTTAACAAATAAGATATTTTTCAGATAAACAAAGATAGATCTAATCATAGTTCCAAATTTTAAATTTTGAAAAAATTTATTTATTAGCAAAGAGGTCATTGACATATTAAAAGCAGGAAAGTATTATAATATTTCCTTGACTTTTAAGTAAGTAAATAATGTGATACATATTGTGATGTTTAGTATTATCAGCTGGAATGTCCTAGGAGTTTGGCCTTTGGGTATGGCTGTAAATGCATACCTCAATTACTGTGGGAATTAATTAATTAATGTGGGAAACTCATTTTAATTATAGACAGGTCCATTCTGTGGGCAGGGCTGTATCAATGGAGAAAGTAAACTCGGGAGCAGTAGGCTTGTAACCCTGGGTCCTCTGCAATGGTGTCAATTGCTCTTACATGCAGTCTTATATCTTTCTGTTTCTAAATTAATTGTAGCTTATTGAAAGTCTATGTCATGATTTACCTTAATTCTAATCACTTAATTTCAACATATTTTTATAAATGTAATGTAATCTGTTTTATTCATATATTCTAGTTGTGTCTTAAAATATATTTATGCTACAAATATCTTTCAGCATACTAAGGAATAGGAGCTTATGTAAAAAATTTTTTCAGTAATACACATTTTCAAATTGGAAAAATTTAGTGAATGTGTAGATTGTTATAATCTATAATAAGTTTATATTAATAGAATACAGAAACAGAAAAATCTTGATTGTCATGTATTATTTTTTATTTTTTTATAGTTCTGGTGTATAATTAGTAGGTATTTTATAATTTTTAATTAATGCCTAGTTAGCTTTTACATGTGAAATAATCACATGTAACATAGCAGAGACATTTCAGTGAATTATGCACTGTAGTTTATATGTAGGAATTACAAATCTCAGTGAAAGATATATTGATATAAGCTGTCTTGCAACAGAGAAAGCGAAATACTTAAGAGGAATATAACCAATTTGGCCATTGAAAAAGAAACACTTTGACCACAATGTTGTCTAACTTCTGATGACTCAATTGTACTTAATAGTCACTGTCTTAGATTCCTCAGAATATAAGTAATGTACAGTTATCATACAGACATAATATAGTACACATTAAATATTCTACTTGAACATTTTCAAAGAAATTGTGTAATAGTTAATATTGATTGTTAACTTATGAGGACCAGGACTCACTCACCTAGGAGACAGGCTCCTGGGCATGCCTGTGCAGGATTATCTAGATTAGGTTAATTGGGAAGGGAATACCCACTGATATAGTTCAATTTTCTGTTGCAGTGATAAAACACTCTGCCCAAAGCTTACACTCCCAGGTCACAATCTATCATTGAAATAAGTCAGGTCAGAGACTCAAACGGGAACTGAAGAAGAAACCTTGGAATGATGCTGCTTCCAGTCTCTCAATGTTTCTGGTACATGTTCAGCTAGCTTTATTGTTCACACTGAAAAATTTTAAATATTTATTATTATTTTATGTGTATGTCTGTTTTACTTTCCATATGTAGGCATGCCTTTAGGTCTTGTATCTGAAGATGACAAAAGATGGTGACAGAGCCTCTGAAATGAGAGGTCAAATGCTAGTGATCTGCCAGATGTAGCTGCTGGGAACCCAAACCCTGATCGTCTGTAAGAACAGCAAGTATTCTTAACTGTTAACATGTATTTCTAGACATTAAATTTTTTATGCAGCCTAGTCACACTTACCTAATGAAAGTGTTTCACACAGGGGCCCCTCTCATTAATCAAGACAATCACTCAGAGATGTTACTGTACAATCTGTTTTTACCGATCTTCAGATTTCTTCCCATGATTCTAGGTTGTGTCAAAGTGAAAAGTAAAACTAACCAAGACATATATATCTAAACTGTGGGCAGTCCTATTCAATGAGCTGAGGTCCTGGGCTGCAAACATGAGCATGGAGGGTGTATTCCGGCATCCCCTGCTCTATGTTACCTTCTTGTGAGGCGAGCAGCCACCTTTCTTCAACAATCAACAGTGTGACCTAGAACTGTAGTACAATATCAAACTTTTCTTAAGTTAACTTCATTCATGTTTTGTTATAAAAATGAGACAAATAACCAATAAGAATTGTTTGAGCAAAGAAATTTTAACTTCCAAGACATCTGTGAATTCTTAAAAACTTCTCTGAGTTTTTTTCTATATTTATATAAATTTATTTATAATATTTATATATATATAAATAAATTATATATTTATATTTTTATCAACAATGTACAAAGCATTATGTACATTGTTGATAAAAATATAAATATAGAATGTGACAGACATGCCATCTTGAAGGAGAAAGAAAAGTCCTTTGGATGTAAGAAAGTATTATCAGTATTCCATAAGTGTATTGCGCTCACTGAGATACATTTCATAATCAGTACTGGCTGTGACATATGTTGACCAGCATTCAAATGATAAATAGCATAGGAAGGCCAAAGAAATTCCATCTGCTGAAAGGTACTATCAAAATAAAATTTAAGAATACATTAAGATGACATTGATAATTTTTAAGCAACTACATTTGATTTCACAAAAGGATCATCTTTACCTTCATAGAAATCAATAATAAATATCTATTAATTCTCATCTTCAAATAATATTATTTAAAATTACTCTCTAAAATAATTCTATTTACAAAAAGATTGTCAATATTAACCATGATGAGTTATGTTTTATAATGGTTTTCAAAATTTCTGCCAAAATGGGAAGATTTTGAATGATGAAATTGCTAAAAGTTATTCATTTTTGTAGGATGTAACACTGCTAATTAAGAAATAGAATTCAAAAACCAAATGTGACTGTGCCCACTGTTAATTCTAGCACTTAATACAGACATAAGTGTATATCTATGAGTTGATGTCAGCAAGGTCTACAGAGGACATTCCAGGCAAGCCAGAGCTATTTAGAGAGACTATGTCCATAAAACAATGCCCTAACTGCACAGATAGCTGTTAGAAAATGTTCTCTCCTATCTCTTCACCCTCTTGGGACATATGACATTCCAGACCATTCATCAATAGGTACTCTCCTTCTAAAGCAACTGATTTTGAAACATAGATAGGAAACTTACAACCACCCCACAAACAAGTCTGAGTCAATTCTGCTTGGCCCAATAGTCATAGCTGTCTATGAGTGACCTTTTTTTTTTTTCCTTGACCCAGATCACTCTGTTTAGCACTTGTTCTACCTCCCTTCCCACAAAGACTCTTAAGATTCTCCACATGACCTGAAGACCTAGGTAGAGATCTACCAACTCTTTTCTGGCCTTTTGGAGCAGAACCTTGGTAGAAGAGACATTAAGACTAATAAATGTGAACTCTTCTGTACAAAAATCTTCTGTACAGCAATAGATACTATCATGCATGTGGGGGAAAAAGCATGCTGAATGAAAAACAGAAATCTTTTCCAGCTATACAATTAATGGAGGTTTTGCTTTTAAGATACAAGAAGAACTATAGCAAGAAAGCAAACAAATCAGTTTTAAAAATGAGGCATGGAAATAAACAGAGTTCTGAAGGAAAAAAATGTAAATGGCTGAGACACATTTTTTAAAATATATTTGACATCCTTAGCCAATAAAAACTGAAAATTACAATGACTTTGAAATTTTATCTCACAGCTCTCTGGATGACCAACCAATAGTACCAATTAAAACAGAAAGACAACAAATCTTTGATAATATGTCAAATTGGAAGCACTTACTGTTTGGGAATTCAAACTTACATAGACACTATTTGTCTGGATAATATGAAGTGTCTACCAGTTACTTCCTACTGCTTCCTCTTAATTTGATAAAATTTCTTATCAAAACATCTCAAGAGATAAGGGGTATATGTTCTGGATTACAATTCAGGTTACACACCATCAAGTCCCAGAAATTTACTGCAGCATGTCCTTGAGAACTGGTCAAATTCCACCCATAGTCAGTTTGGACAGTGAGTATTAATAGCATTTCTACTCAGCTCACTATATCCGTTTTATAAAATTCAGGATCCCCTTCCCAGAAAATGTCCCTGTGCATACTGAATGGAGGTTCATCTTCCATCATGAATTACTAGAATTATAATAGTACTCTATAGACAGACCGAGACGTCCAAGTGTTTCTGAATTCTGTCCAGTAGAAAATTAAACCTAACTTTCACAATGTCTTTATGTGTCATAAGTAAATCACATTGAGTGCATTGACAACTTTGTAACTTTTCCACCTTAGGATTTTCTCAACAGACTGGATCTCAAAGTGGAACTTTAAATATTCTCACACACAGGGAAAGGTTATCTTTAAGACTACAGAAGGAAATAACTGTAACCATGGCCTCAAATTCCTTAAATTATCATAAATATTATCTAGCTCTTTGACCATCCTCAACAAAATGAATGCATTCTAAAGAGACATTACTACCTTTCCCTTTGTCTAGCAGAGTGCTTAGGCTATGGACCATAAGAAATAGGAATATCTTGCAGTCTCATGCTGGCAAAAAGAAGTGTAAAGCCTAGTGACAGCCAGGAAAGAGCTTTTCTCTCCAAAAAAGATTTGGCCAGGTTTTGAAAACCATCCAAACTGCCTTGCAAGGGGAGACTGCAGCCTGATCAATGAGTGGCTTTGCTTTACTTGCTTGTCCTTTATTGAAGCTTAAACCTCCTGTCAGAATCCTGAAGAAGGATGCAGAGCAGGGTGGGAACAGTGTTGTGGAACATCTTTGTCCCACTTCCCAATGTGGTCACATTCAATAAATCTCCATTTAAACATTTTACTATTGCTTTCTATTTTAGTTTCTATTTCTATGATACAACACCATAACCAAAAGCAACCTTTGGGAGAGAAGAATTTTATCTTACACTTTGTAACATATCACCTATGTAAATCAGGGCTCAAGATGGGAAATGGAGGCAGAAACAGATACCGAGGCCATAAAAAGTACTGAGTACTGGTTTGCAAAGCCAATCTGCTTTCTTTCATCATTCAGGCCCTCCCATA
Source organism: Sigmodon hispidus (assembly GCA_004025045.1). NCBI lineage: Eukaryota > Metazoa > Chordata > Mammalia > Rodentia > Cricetidae > Sigmodon > Sigmodon hispidus. The sequence goes on along the minus strand of PVIH01002753.1, from coordinate 46,648 downwards.
TCAATAACTGATCATAAAAATGTTGCATAGATTTGTCTACCAGCTAATCTGTTGGTGATGCTGGGCCTGATTTACTCAACTGAAGTGCTTTCTTCCCAAAGACTCCCAGCATTGCTTCGGTGAATATAGACTTTTAGAGATACCAAGGCCTGGAGTTGAAATCAGTTCCTGTGGACATATCTTAGAGCCCTCCCATTTGTGACTGTCACAAGGCTAATCTGTAACACTTTGAGGGGTGGTAGAGGCCTCAAAACAAGCTTTCAATGCTTTCCCTTAAATACAAAATGTATCTTTCTTTCTTGGAAATTCCATTTGACCCTAAGTGACTTAGACAGGGGCAATCCATTTTGGACACTGCTACTTGCACTCTTGAGGACACTCAAGTCATAGATTAGACAGAACTACAAGTATCTTGACATTTAAACACAGAATAAATAGTTCATAATCTTCAGGCTAATTTAAAAATGATCTACCTTCTGTGCTGTGTTTCCTGGCTAAAAAGCTCATGAGGTCAAGAGGATATCACTCTTCCCGGAACACTGCATAGTATACAAGTGAATTTGGAAAACATGATGTGTGCTATGATTTTGAAATTAGAATGTATTAGATATGTAGCTTACCTGTGTGACTATTCACTTCTAGAAAAGAAAATTAACAAGTCATCTTCATCATCTTCTGAGATAGAACCTTGTCTCTTGTTCATGCTTTTTTTTGTACTCATTATATCCATTCATTTGTGTCTGTCCTCATAGTCTTTATGTAGTTAATACTGGTATTGAAATATACCTATTTGTTTCTCTACATGCAAAATCCTGAGATTATAATGGATTGTCACCACAGCTGTCTAGGAAAATGTATCATTATTCTAAAACTTCTACAGCTGTGCCTAGAATAAACAATCACAAAAGTATATCTTATGTCTAACATCAAGGACTTGTTAAAATATTATATCCACTATTGAAATGCTATATCTATAATATTTCAATTGTATTTATTTTTATATTTCAAAATGCCACACACACATTCATGAAATATTTTATCTGCCACTTGTATCTTCTTCCAATCTTTCTCATAGCCCCACAACACCTGTCACTCACAACTTTATATCTTTTGTGTGTATGTGGTAATTCATCAGTTTTAACCATTGTTCTATTGCTGTGAAGAAACACTGTCATGATGGCAACCTATAGAAAGAAACATTCTATTGGGGGTTTGCTTACAGTTTCAGAGAATGAGTTCACACATTTGTTTAAATAAAAATGTTCGCTACAGCTCACGTATTTGAATGCTTACAGAGTACCAGACTGAGAAGTGTGGGCTTGTTGAAATACCTGTGCCCTTGTCAGGGTAGGTATGCATTTATAGGAGGAAGTTTGTCATTGGGGGTGGGATGTGAGTTTTGTAAAATCCATGCCAAGCCCAGGGTCTCATTCTTCAGCAATTTCCGGCAGTTCCAGATTTAGAACTCTAACTTTTCCAGGATATTGTTTGTCTTTGTGCTGCCATGTTCTCCCACCATAATGATAATGGACAAAAACTCTGAAACTGTAATTCAGCTCTAATTAAATGCTTTTCTTTATGAGTTTCTTTTGTCATTGTGTCTCTTCACAGCAAAATAACAGTGACCAAGACATCCTATGACCATCATAGTGACAGCACAGGCATGGAGCTGAAGCTTACATTTGATCAAAGGCAGCAGGCCAGACCACTAGATTTGGACTGCTTTGAACTTTTGAAATGTCAATATACACCCAGAGTGATACAACTTCTCTAATAGGGCCATACCTCCTTCAGCAATGACCTTCTCCACACTTTCTAATCCTTCCTAAACTGTCCATCAACTGCAAACAAGACATTCAGATCGATGAGCCTATATGGATTAATGTTAATCAAACCACCATACTACTATAATCACTTAGTGCGACTTCTGTGTTCATGAGTATGGAACCATCTGCCACAGCATGTGAAACCCACCAGTTTTTAAAGCCTCTAGAAAAGAATGACACTCTCCTCCAATATTTATTCACTGGCAATAACTTTCCTGTATGGGATGAGATCTAAAATTTACTTTCCCCATATAAGCAAAGATTTCAGCTGGCCTTTATTGAATATGTCTTATGCAGCAGGTAACTACAGCTATCATGAGTTCATGCTGCCAATAGCCATACCATACCTATAAGTGAGCATTTCGCAGCACTTCTCCCGAACCTTTGGCTTTACATTCTTTTTTTGCCTCTTCTTCTGAGATACTCACTGAATCCTGGATATTGAAGGATAATAAAGATGCCCTATTTAAACACGAATCCTTAGTCTCTTAGCTGCATGATTTCAACCACTTATGCTTTTCTCCATTTCCTACTGTTCATTAAAAGAAGTTTCTCTGACAATAGTGGAAGCTGCCCAGGTCTATGAGTATAAGCAAAAGTATTTAGTGTATAATTTACATAGATTTACATATTTAAAATTATAAAAATATTTAGTTCTATACTAGAACCTATAAGTCTCTCTGTCCTAGTTAGGATTTGTATTGCTGTAAAGAGACACCATGACCTTCACGGCAACTCTTATAAAGGAAAATATTTAATTGGAGTGGCTTAATTACAGTTTAGAGTTTTAGGATTTTTATTATCATTGTGGGAAGCAGATAGCATGCAGGAAGATATGGTTCTGGAGAATGACAGGAAGTGATCAAGTTACTCAGTGTGATTTAAGCATGTATGAGACCTTAAAGCCTACCTCCACAGTGACATACTTTCTCCAACACCTACTAATAGTGTCAGTGTCTATAGGCTTATGGGAGGCAATTACATTCAAACTATTACAATTTTTTCCTGGCCCACATAAATTTGTAACAATATCATAACAGAAAATGTATTTAGTCCAGCTTCAAAAGTATCCATAGTTTATCACAGTCCTAACAATAATTGAAATTCCGAAGTTCAAAGTCTGTTTCAAAATTTATACAATCCCTTAACCATAAACCCCTGTAAAATAAAAATCATAAACAGACCACATACTTTCTACATATGATGGCATAGAATATACATTGCCATTTCAAAACATAGAGAAGGGAGAATATTGAGGAAATACTGGAACAGAGTAAGACTGAAAACCTGCTGGACAAACTGCAAAAATCTATATTTCTTTATCTGATGTTAAAACACTCTTCACATATCCAACTCCTTTTGCTTTGTTGATGTAACACACGTCTTTCTCTTGAGCTGGTTCCATCCCTGTTAGAAGCTTTTCTAGGCAGGAATTCCTCAGCTTTAGAACATTCAACATCTTATGGTTTCCAAGGCAGTACAGTGTCCAGCTTCACAGCTTAATGCAATGAACAATCTAAGCCTCCATTAAGGAACAGCTCTTACACATGCCTGCGCTCAGAGACTTTCCTTACTTGCTTCCAGACACTAAATTTATATTCACATAGCCAAAGCTGCCAAGTGCTGAAGCTTGCTGTTGTTGGAACATGACCTCTTTGTTCAAGTACATTTCCACCAGCTTTTTTTTTTTTCCTACAGTTTCCTTAGCTGCCAAGGATTAACTGTCATTGGTCTGGCTCTGTAGACCAGTCTGGCCCCAAACTCAGAGATCCACCAGCCCTTATCTTGCAAGTGTTGTGATTAAAGATGTGCATGTTCATCACCACAGCAGTCTCTAAGCTTTTCTTCAAGTTGGAAACAAGTTAGAACTTTCCCTGTTATCACAATTACCTTTGTTCTATTTATTAATCATTTCCTTGAACACAAAATTAAGCTCCATTTCACTTCATGATGCTCCTTTTCTACTCAAATTGTACATCTTGTATTTTTTCTTTTATGACTGGATTTTTTTATTTCAAATCTTTATAAGCCTGAACACTATCAACCATATGACACAGTCTATACTAGTCTATTTTGAGATTTCCTCTGCCAATGAGTGTACACAGTACTGAAAAACCCCTGTTTTTTCTACACAGGGGTAGAAGTGTGGCTGATCCTCATCTTTCCAGCTCCTTAGGGGCTCTGTGATCTTTTTTTCTTTTGAGCTTTTGTTTGTTCAAATTAATTCAAATCACTCTACTTTAGCCATAAGCAGACTCTTTGAACAAGAGCACAAACATCCACATTGTTCACCAAAATGTCACAAGAACAGTCTCTATATAACATTCTAAAATGCTTCTTCTCTGGCATATCTTGAGCCAGGCTCTCACAGTACAAACCATTTTCACTATCACTCTCGTCCAGGGTGTTACTGGTATGGTCCATTAAGCTCTACTTAAAACATTCGACTTTTTTAATCCAAACTCCCAGAGTCCAAAAAACACATGGTCAGGCCTATTACATCAATATCCCAGTCCCTGATACCACCTTCTGTATTAGTTAGGGCTTCTATTGCTGTAAACAGAAACCATGACCATGGAAAATCTTACGGAGAAGTGCATTTTATTAGGTTGGCTAACCTACATTTCAAAGATTTTGTTCATTATCATCTTAATGGGAAGCAACGTGGCTTGCAGGCAGACATGGTTCTGTAGAAAGAGCTGAGAGGTCTTACATCTTGACCTCAAATCAGCAGAAAGTGTTCTGAGATACTGAATGTAGCTTAAGCATATATGAGACTTCAAAGCTCATCTCTACACTGACATACTTCCTCCAACAAAGCCACACCTACTAATAGTACTGTTTCTTATAGGCTTATGGTGCCTGTTACATTCAAACTACCATATTCTCCTCTTCCCTTACCCTAAACCTAACTGAAAAGTTTTAGGCAAGATAATAATGTTTTAAATTTAAATTTCTTTCTTCAAAGTATACCTCAAATCAAATCCAAAAGTAGTAAGTTACTCCACAATATTCACGCCACTATTACACTAGGAGCCACATATTGTCTTGTAGGTTGATACTGCAGCAAAGATGGCCCAGCACTGACGTATACAACTGCTTTTGGGGAGAAAACTGGAGGAACTTCCAACAGTGTGAATAGCATCTTTCAGTACTATGAATTTCAGACAGCCAGGAGGAAGTTACCCAGAGGTTTGAAATTGATTTCTTAATCAAAAGCCTTTATGAAAAATTTGTTAGTTACTTAAATCAAAACCATAGATTAAATACAAAATAAAAGAATTCCAAAGGCATACCTTTATACAGTATAGTGATGCCATACACAGAAAACATAGATAATTAAATGAAAATCACAGTACAAGATGTGAGATACCTTCTGTAGTAGTTTGAATGAGAATGATTCCCATAGGACAGTATGACTGAATAATTAATCCCCAGTTGGTAAAACTTTTAGAAAGATTAGGAGGTGTGTTGTCTTGGAGAAAGACTCATACAGGTAGCTGGCTTTGAAGTTCAAAAAGCCTGTATATTTCCTGTTATCTCCATATGTCTTATGCTTGAGGAAAAGGATTTAAGTTTTTAGCTACTACCATGCTCCTAGCTATGATAGTCATGGACTGTTAACCTTCTGAAAACAGGAGCTCAAGATCAATATCAATCTCTTTTAACTATAAATATCTGTAATCTTGGGGTCTTATTAGATCATTATAAATCATTGATCAGAAAGTCCCCAGATATCTCCAAAACATCCGAGACTATTACCATTGCCTTTTATTACCCACTATTGCTACATGATAAGATCCTATTGCTAAAGGCAGCATTTACTTTGGCTGCAGGAACTTTTCTATTTCTAAAAGTTTTAACCTGCTTTTTTTGTACTTCCAAAACTTCTATATATTAATCATAAATAGTTTTTTTTCTTTTTTAAGGCTATAAATAGTCCATTCAGTAAGACTGACCTCATTTTGCTTTCATACAAGCTATTGTGTATATAAACAATTTTTTTGAATAGATTTTTCCTTGTGTTGAACTACTGTAATGAGAAATACAACATTTAATATGAAAATATAGCAATATAGGCTTTAAAAGTAATATATTCAACTGTGTAGAAAAGCAGTGATAAACAGCTCATTCCAATTAACAAGATACAAAATTTATGCTGTCAGCATTATTCACTACGGAACATTTCAAGAAGGTTTAAATTATATTATAATCTATTTTAAAAAACAAAAAAATGGAGCTAGATTTTTAAAATTTTTAATTATAGTCTTCAACAAAAAATAAGTTTATACTTAAAATTGAGCTTTATGATTTTATTTATTTGCATCTTAATAAATATTCTGACATATTCATCAGTCAATGAAACCTAAAATGTTTGCTATTTTGTGTATTATTACTTTTATTATCCTTGAGAAAAAATACATTTTAAAAAGTTAACCACAATTTAAAAATGGGGCTCAGAACTAAAAACAGAAGTCTCAGAAGAAAAGTTACAAATGGTTGAAAGGCACTTGAAAAGATGCTCAGCATCTTTAGCCATCAGAGAAATGCAAATCAAAACAACTTTGAGGTACCAAATTATACTTGTGAGAATGGCTAAGATGAAAAACACAGATGACAGCCAATGCTGGAGAGGAGCTAGGGGAACACTCCTCCATTGTTGGAGGGAGTGTAAACTTGTTCAACCACTCTGGAATGAAGCATGGTGGTTTCTCAGAAAAGTGGGAATCAATCTCCCCAAAGACTCAGCATTACCACTGTTAGGCATATACCCTAAAGATGCACACTCGCACCCCAAAAACATTTGCTCAGCTATGTTCATAGCAGCATTATTCGTAATAGCAAGAACCAGGAAACAACCTAGATGCTTCTCAAGTGAAGAATGAATTAACAAACTGTGATACATCTACACAATGGAGTACTACTCAGCAATAAAAAAAAAAAAATGATCCTAAAATTCTCAGGCCAATGGATGGAATTGAAGAATATCCTCCTCAGCGAGGTATCACAAACCCAGAACAATAATCAGGGGAAGTACTCACTTATTGGTGGACTTCATAAAACAAAACAAAACAACAACAACAACAACAAAATGTCATTGTATACAAGAGCTCAAGGCTAGAACATAGTTAAATGACAGGGAACATTCACTTCTGCATTGATGGCCTCTGGCAGGGGTGTGGGTGAGGAATAACTTGTTTTCTTTAAGGGGCTAGCCTTAGGGAGTTTAATTATGTTAATTATTCTCCAGTAAGTAAATGAGCAGCATGAAGGGCCTCTTTTTTTTTTTTTTTTTTTTTTTTTTTTTTTTTTTTTTTTTTTTTTTTTTTTTTTTTTTTTTTTTTTTTTTTTTTTTTTTTTTTTTTTTTTTTTTTATAAACTGGCAGGTTTGAAACTGAGAGGACTGACAACTGATTTTGATAGGGTACATGAAGTAAAATCAACATATAATAAATAAAAATATTATACTGGATAAAAGTTAACCAAATAGCCTCTCAAGGGTTGGTCATTATTTTGGCTCACAGCTTTAGAGGTATCAGTCTTTCAGGTAAGGAAGTGTACGCTTAAGCAGAACATTTCACCTCATGACAGACTAGAAGCAGAACAAAGACTACCTGCTGTACAGTGGCTTTCTATGTCTCAGTCATGTATTCTGTATGCTCATCAAAGCTTATAAAATGGCTCTGCCTATATTCATAATAGGATTTATCTCTTAGTCACACCACACTAGCAGTGTCCTCAAGAAAACACTGACTGGAAGGAGAATATTTTACTAATCTTTTCTATGCTATATAATTAACAATTAAAGTTAATCATCTTACCTAAACTGTAGGCTACAAAGTTTAGTAATAAGAAGTTATAGAAAATTAGAAGAAAGTAAATCTGACATTAGTTTACTCATAAATAGAAATAAATATTTAAAAAGTTAAAAAAATAAAAATATGAGAAGCAAATATATTTTTCTTATCTGGTATTACAATGAAGTTCAAGTCAAAAAGAATTAATATAGTAAATTATGCTGACTTCAATATAAATTAAAGAACATGGCAATTTAGAAAGCAAATGGAATTATGCTACCTGGTCACCTAAAAAAAATGTATAGCATTACAAACTTTCTGAAAAGTGGATTGATATGATAAGATGATGAAAAGTAAAAATGGAATATTGTTGGCAAAGTGCTATGTCTAAGAATTTATTTATTTATTTATTTATTTATTTATTTATTTATTTATTGGTTTACAAAGAATAAAGGCAGTAGCAAGTTGAAAAGTAAGAGGTATGGCTGAATGTACATAGAAGGAAATTAAGCTACATAGAACCAGCCTTATGCAATAAGGAAATATCTTTCTTCACATAATTTACAAAGGTGATTTGTAGGTCACACAGTAACTTATTTATTTATTTATTCATCATTCTTAATATACATATTTACATATAAAACTAAAGGTCATCCTCACATTAATATTTAAAAACTAGAATATTTTCCTTATTTAGAAAAGGTAGGAGTATGAACTATATCTCTTCTTTTTACTCTGCATGTTATTGAAACACACACAAATACACATACACACACATACTTATTTTTGGTTTAAAACTTTATTAAATTGGTGGTTAAAAAAAGTGATGGAAGGGTCCAATATCAGAAGTACACATTAGTAATTATTGAATCAGTCCAAGTAGTTAGAAGGAGACTGTAAATTTAAATGTAAAGAGGCAAATGATATTTTGTTGAGATGACAGGCATATTATTTACCTGGAGTTACCTAGTCTAATATACAAACATTCGTGGAAACAAAGCATTGCAGCTGTAAGGTGCTTGTGTAGTCTACAAAGGCCCTAAGTTCAACCTGGTGTACTTAAAAGTAAATCACTGTATCTATCTATCTATCTATCTATCTATCTATCTATCTATCTATCTATACATATGTATATATGTACTTACATTTTCATCAATAAAGTCAAGCATGAAGGCCTGTGTTCATCTCTCAGCACCCAAATAACATCTGTGGCATAATGGTATATATTAATCCCAGTGCTTGGGAAACAGAAATAGGCAATGTCCAAAGCTCCTAGTCAGCTAAATAAGCCTAACTGGTAAAATCCAAATCCAGTGAGAGATCCTGTGTCAGCAACATAGGGTAGAAGATTGGAAAGATTGATCAGCTGCTAAGAGCACTTGCTGTTCCTATATACAATCTAGGTTTTTTCCTCCAGTACCCACATGGCCAACTTGAACCTGCCTTACCTTCAGTTACAAGGCATCTGATGCCCTTCCTTGCACTCTGTAAGGCACAGACACTCATTTGGTACATTAATGATACTTGTATGCAATCAATACACCTATAAAAATAAAACAAAGACTTTAAAATAGTTTTTATAAATTCAGCATTTCTACAAGGTGCAAGTTAGGTTGTAAATGAATGGCAATTTGAGCATGTCTCATTAACTAGAAAAGAGATAATATATGGTAACATAAATAACCCTAGATAATGTAAACTCAAGATGACCATTCCTAATGACACTTAGAGCCACTTTACTCGCAGATTTTGGGCTGACTAATGAATTCAGTCATAAAAAGTAGATGGAACAGTCTGGTGTAGTGGCACATGCCTTTAATTACAGCACTCAGGAGAGAGGCAGAAATATCTCTGTAAATTCAAGGCTGACCTGGTCTACACCCTAGTACAGGTAGGTTTACTTATTGGTATACCCTTCTCAAAAACAAAACAAAAGATATGTAAAGGCTGAAAGATGAGTGTCTGTGGTTAGAAATTTTTGTTACTTTTTTCATTTTTTGAGATTATAACTACATTATTATTTTCTATCCTTCTTCCATATCTTCCCATATATATTGTGCCACTTGCATAATTATAGGGAACATTACAAACTGATAGTAGGAAGATCAAAATAGCCAAAAAATTAGAAGCTTTTCTCTAAGACTGTCTCTTAGCAGTATCAAAAACTACACATGGAAAATCTCAACAACATGAATGCTTAACCATGAGTTGAACACTGACAACAATAGACATACTGATGTACACAGAAGAACACCTACGAGGTCTCACTTTGCACAGAGAACTGCAGAAAATGAAAGCCTACTGAAAGTGGGATAAAGGCTTTTCCAGGGAAGAGCACACCTAGATAAGATTTTAAGATATTGAAACAAATACAAGCCACTACAGCTTTAAGTGTCATTTGGCCTGTGATACTTTAGATTTCAGATACAATTTTGCTTTTCTTTTCTCTGCTTTAGATATGGAAATAGCTAGTCATCTGACAAATACTATCTATTTTGGAAGAAAAATGCCCTTTACCCCTACACCCATTACATGACTGTAGATATAGCAGCAATTTCTACTCTGAAGTACTGGCATAAACACATTTTTCTAAAGGTTTAACTAAAAAAATAGTAACCTTTTCCTTGGTATGAAGAATTCTGAATATGAAAGTGGACTTAGCCTTCCTGATTTAAGAAGATAACCCTGCCTTTATTGTGAATAGGAAAGTACACTCAGTCATATACTCTTTTGATTTGGACTCCATCTTGCTTGTTATTCCCTTTTGTGAGTTCTTCTGAATCATTTTCTCTATAGTTATGTTAGGTCTCAAGGTTAATACACATTAATAAACATTTTAAGACAAAGAAGCATAGCTACTGATTAAGTGACACACATTGTTTTCACCAATACATCCTGCATGATAAAGACTGACAGGAATGTTCTACCGTGTTGGACAGAGGAGATGGCCTGGATTAATACCATAGAAAAGCCAATGCTTGCTTTTTTTCTTCCATTTCTATACAATACTGAAGAAATTTGCAGACATATTTTAAGTATCTAGAGCTCTCTACTTTTTGACATAATCACACTGATAAAGCAAATTTTCTGCAAGAATCTGAACCATTTCATGTAAGCAATCTGAAACTGGGGCTTTTGCCACATGGTGTTGTTGATATTACAATATTTTTAAGTTTTTTATTATGAATAAAGACATTTTTGGAATGAAAAGAAATGAAAGAAATTTTCTTTTTATTCATGTATCCGTTTGTTCAGACTCGCTTCCCCCTCCTGCCCATACCAGTCACTCTCTCTTTTCTCCATCACTTTATCCCCTCCGCAGCAAGGGCAGGAGGCCCTAAGGTCCCAAGGTGGCTTAGTTCAGCATCTACTCCAGGCAGATCTGCTTTCCTCACCCAATCATCAAGACTGGGTCAGGTGTTCCTCTAGAAGAAATGGGCTCCAAGGTGCTGGTCCAAGGAGCTGCAGATCCCAAACTGTGCAGTTGTTATGGTTTGCAGCTTGGACATGCTTTGCTTTTTGCTTCTTTGTTTAGAGTCCACTAATGAGTGAGTACATCCCCTGCTTATCTTTCTGGGTTTCAGGTACCTCGCTCAGGAGGATATTCTCCAAATCCATCCATTTGTCTGCAAATTTTAGGATATCATTTTTTCTTACTGCTGAGTAGTACTCCATTGTGCAGATGTACCATGGTTTGTTAATTGATTCTTCAGTTGAGGATCATGTAGGTTGCTTCCAGGTTCTTGCTATTACAAATAATGCTGTTGAGCACAGTGGAGATAAAGCGTTCGGAGTGTGAATGTACATCTTTAGGGTATTGCCCAGTAGTAATATTGCTGGATCCTTGGGGAGATTGATTCCCAGTTTTCTGAAAAACCACCATAGTACATTCCACAGTGGCTGAACAAGCTGACATTCCCACCAACAATGACGTAGTGTTCCCCTTGCTCTGTACCCTCTCCAGCATAGGCTGTCATCTGTGTCTTTTATCCTATTTGACAGGTGTAAAGTGGTATCTCAAGTTGTTTTGATTTGCATTTTTCTGATGGCTAAGATGTTGAGCATTTTTTTAAGTGCCTTTCAGCCATTTGTAATTCTTTTGCTGAGAATTCCCTTTTTTGTTCTGAACCCCATTTTTGATTGGATTATTCAAGATTTCAGGCTCTAGTTTCCTGAGTTCTCTATATATTTTAGAGATCAATCCTCTGTCACTTGTAGGGTTGGTGAAAACCTTTTGTCATGCTGTAGGCTGTCATTTTGTCTTATGGACTGTATCCTTGGCTTTATAGAAGCTTCTCAGTTTCAGGAGGTCCCAATTATTGCTTGTTGCTCTTAGTGTCTGTGCTACTGGTGTTATATTATGAAGTGGTTACCTGTGCCAATGTGTTGGAGGGTATTCTCCACTTTCTTTTCTATCAAGTTCAGTGTGGCTGGGTTTACGTTGAGGTCTTTGATCCACTTGGATTTGAGTTTTATGCAGGGTGACAGGCTTGGATCCGTTTGCATTTGTCTATACACTACCAACCAGCTATGCCAATACCATTTGTTAAAGATACTATCATTTCTATTGAATATTTAGGGCCTCTTTGTCAAAGATCAGGTGTTCATAGGTTTTCTGATTAATATCTGGATCTTCAATATAATTTCATTGATCCACAAGTCTGTTTTTTGCCAGTAACAGGCTCTTTTTATTACTGTGGCTGTATAGTATAATTTAAAGTCGGGGATGGTGATGCTTCCTTATGTTCTTCAGCTGAACAAAATAGTTTTGGCAATCCTGGCTTTCCTATTATTCTAAATGAATTTGTGTACTGTTCTCTCAAGGTCTGTAAAAAATTGTGTTGGAATTTTGATAGGAAGTGTAGTGAATGTGTAGATTGCTTTTGGTAGAACTTCCATTTTTACTATGTTGAACCTACCTATCCAGGAACATGGACGATCATTCCATTTTCTGATATCCTCTTCAATTTCTTTCTTCAGTGATTTAAAGTTTTTGTCAAACAGATCTGTTACTCCTTTGGTTATAGTTACTCTAAGGTATTTAATGCTATTTTCAGCTATTTATTATAAAGGGTAATGTTTCCCTTATTTCTTTTTCAGCCCTTTTACCTTTTGTATAAGAGGGCTACTGATTTCTTTGAGTTGTTCTTGTATCGTGGTACATTGCTGAAGGTGTTTATCAGCTGTAGAAGTTCCCTGGTAGAATTTTGTGGATCACTTATATATATATAATTTAAAGAAAATAAAGTAGGGACCTGTCAAGTACCAACCTGAGAGGCTTTTAAAATATTCAGGGCCATGGAAACCAAACATACATCTTAGGAGCATGCTATTCTAGTACAGGATAGCCTTCAGATTTTTGACAATGTCATAATATATTGAGTAACAATAAATTCACAAACAATGCCATTTTGGCATTTATTCGTTAACTTCTTCTGATTTCACATAATAGCTTTGAGCACTGATTGTCAAATATTATTTTATTCAAATTTTAAGTATAAACTCTCAACTCTCAGATTACATTTTACAAATTTGCAGACATGCATATATATGTTAACAGAGCAGGTATAAAAACTTGAAATAACTTCAAAATTAAAGATTCTTCATCAAAGGCAAAGCAGAGAATAGGTCTGAGTACACACAGAGAAACATCTGTTTTGACATTAATGCAGCCAATCACAAAGTTGTGTGTGGCTCAGCATTTCTACAAGGTGCAAATTAGGTTGTAAATGAATGGCAATTTGAGTGTGTCTCATTAACTAGAGAAGAGATAATATATGGTAACATAAACAACTTCAGGTATTCCTCACTAGGTAATCCCAGTACACATGCATTATTTCCTCTGATGATGAACAAATGGCTGCTGTAGCATCCCACCATAAGGTGTCTGTTTTTAAAATAATTCTGATCTGTCACTCATTGCTTCAGAACATTCACCATGTTTGGAGGTCTAATTTTTCTGATTCTACAGTGGACACATTATAAATTTGTATTTTTCTACTGTGTCATGTTAATTCCTCCCATATAGTAAAAGACCATTACACAGTTTAAAGCCCATTTTGAAGGAAGCTGTAGTTAAATACTGTCCTGGTGGATAGACTCTTTCCAGGTTCATACTCATGTTACTGGAAAATGGCCCAGAATCAAGTATGGCAGGAGCTCTACAAGGAAAATCCATAATTCATTGTATTTCTCATCCTGTCCAATCAGAGGCAAACATATACCGTGACATGTTTTGCCTACATACTTCACACTCACTGGTGATCAAGCACATCCAGTACCAATTTTTTGGGGAGTGAAAACATGTGTCTTGGTTTCTCCCATAAACAGTAGCCTCCAACATTTCAGGAACTGTCTGTCCTTGAGCAATGGGCTTGCAAATCAGAGACATTTTTGTTTCTTGTATCTCTAAGGCAGAGTAATTAAAACTTAAGATATAACTTTGACTCTCACAGTCATAATTTATTGAATGAAAATAAATTCACACATGATGTCAATTTAGTTAGTATTACTTGTTAATCCAGCTGTGGATCTACCAATTCTTGACTCAGTTGGTAAGAATATGTTATTTTCTTTAAAAAGTTATTCTTCAATTGGTGCTGAAAGAACTGTTGTGGTTGATGCACAGACAAGATGTTCTCATTCTTCCTTACCATTTGTACTTCAGTGGATCAATGTGCTACTTTATAAAATTGAGTCTCTTGGCTCAAGGCACACATCCTAAGACATGATATTATACACTATGGAGAGACAGAACAGGACACAGTCTATTCTCCAGTTTTCATCCTCAGCTTTTAAGATCAATAATATTGGCCCACATGTACAGAGGGAAGAAACCTTAAGGAAACTCTGCCTGACCCTGACTAAGAAACTTTCCATTCCCCCAGGTATGCTGACATCAACCCCTATGTTGAAAACCCAGTTTCTTACCTCTCACTGCATTGCCTAAATCAACCATTCTCTATGTCTTGATTGCATGGCACAGACAAGGCAGTTTCCAAAGATAAAATAAGTTTATCTGGACAAAACTTTCCAGGAAGTAGAGATTGCAGATTCTGAAGTAACTCCCTAAAACCATGACCCTCATATAAACTCCAAGTATTTTCTATTATTTTTGCAGATACTCCTTTTCCTAGGGAGAGTGTCTATCCCATGCTGTTGGAAGTAAGTATTTCTTCTGCTATGGTCACACTATGGTCTCTTTTCTGACTTGTGTCTCTGTAATATGACTAAAGAATCTAACACACATACTGAAATGAATATAAATAAAAAATTAATAATCTGTAATACCTAGAATATTTCACTTTTATTTCATGATTTGTATAGGTACCTATGAAGGACAGATGAGAGAAGCCATAGAGAAGCACATGGAGATAATTGATTTTTGTCTTATAATTGTGACTACTTTCCCAGCCTATCCCCACCCTGACCACTTGTTGTCGGAACTTATTTTATTTAGCAAATAACTTTGAGTATATTCTTAGTGTCAGACATTGAGTCACATTTGCAGATGCATGCATTAGATTTGGGCTTCAGCTACAAATATAAATCCATGAACTTCTCAAAGGAGTTGGCTATAAAGACAGCAAACTTGATACAACTATACATGGATTAAAAAATATGACTTTATTTATAATAAAAAATAATTTATGAAATTCCAGTATACAACTGTGTTTTAATTAAGTAGAATCTTTTTGGTGAAAGTGGTAGGAAGGGGACTATGACAGCATTGACATTTTCCTCAGTTTGCGTAAACTGCACACAAAGTTTCTTTTGGCCTGGCAGGCTTGACCCTAGGCATTTACATTAGAATACTTGTAAGTGTAAATTTCTTTCTCTGCCTTTTGGGATGCAAATCTTTTTTAAGTTTCCTGTCATTTTAAAATGGTTTTTCACCAGGGCTAGGGGACATGTCTTTGAAATGTAATATTTAAAAATACCACTCCCCTACTTATTATAAAGATAGAAGAAAATTTTACTTTTCTCTTGGGTAAAATCAATTAATAAGCTATCTCTTCCAAGGTGTTTAAACTTGAACACTTAATACATTAGAGTTAATCTCACACAGAACTCATGATTTTCACTTCTTTCAAGTTCTGCATAATATCTTATGTAGTTTACTGAATTTCTCCAGTTCAATTTTGCTTTGCAACTAATACTGTCATCTCTTTATTAAAAAAATACTGTCCTGCATAAATGTAATAAGGCCTGAATAAATATGAACTGTGTTTATAAGCTAATCACCTGATTTCAGAAACATTTGCAGAAATTATATAAAAAAATAAACTATATTTTTACTTTTAATCACATATCTGTTAGGTCCAAAACAGCAATGCTGGTTGCAATATCGTAACAGGCAGATTTTGATCAGGTAAAGGGAGGGTGGTTATTATGTAAATAGAAGCCTCAAGGCAGGTTTCTTTTCACCAGGAACCTCTCTTCAACCACAGGAACATCCTTTAATCTCCCTCCAAGGGCAACTACCTCAGGTAGTGCATCTAGTTCCGTTCAGCTGGATCTAAAGAGCCTGTATCAACTCAAATACTGCATACTATTAACAGTCATGTTGAAGAACCAGGGAAATGCCTCTATTTTCAGCAAGTCTCTAACCTCAGCTTTAAACAGGCCTGAGTTTCGAATTCTCAGAAAGTGTTGATATAAGTTTTAGGGACTCAAAATTACAAATTCAGTATGTCTCAACACAGGAGAGAGCTAGGACCATCTGATATCAACTGATTAACCACAGAATGTTCTAGCACAAGAGATATCTATTAAAAAAAAAGGTTTGAAAAACAGCCAGCTAAGTTAACAAAAGAACTCTGGAAAGTCCCTAAAAATGGACTAATCAGAATTGCACTCATACCGAGAACCTTAATTGATGTGTAGTTTGAGGAAGTTTGCCCTTAAAAAGTGAGCTTGCAGAAGAGCAGGTACCTCCTCCATCCTCTGAGGCCTCCATGGTGCACTGTCTGGGTCCTACCATGGCTTGTATTTCTTTTCAATAAACCTTGCTTTTGCAATTTAGAGAGTTTGCATCTCTGGATCTCTTCAGGGATCTCACAACCTGGGCTCAACAATGTAAAGTCTGTTTGCTTTTCTGCCATTCTGCTATTCTCTCTGAGAATATGCACCTCTGAAAGATAGCCTTGCCAGTTCGATTCCTACTGAGCCATTCTTTCTATCCATGGTATGATTCAGTTTCCCTGAATTCCATGGTATATTGGTGTTCCCTGACCATTGCTCTGCAACTGTGTTAGTAAACTCTCAAAAATACTGAATCTAGCAATCCTGTATGAAAGTGCCAATCAGAGGTAGGGGTGGGTGATGGAGTGAATTCTAAATAAGAAATTAACTATGTATGTTCTGAGTAAGTCATATTATGTACATACCAGTTCCTTTTGACAATATGAAGTATTTCGTTATAGAATACAATAGTGCCAATATCCACCATGTCTATTCCATATAATTTTCGGGTTATAAAGGGAAAAAGGGGGAGGGAGAGAAAGGGCTAAAAGACTGTGGCCCCTACTCCCAGTAATCTTTAACCCAGAAAAAGTTTAAAGAAAACAGATCAGTAAAGAACATTTGGTCCTGGGTGTGCTAGCCGCAGAACGTACTAAACCACCCACAATTCTAGGAAACCCACCCCTGCCGGAGGCCTGCCAATCAAAAACCCCAACTTGCTGTTGCTCCGCACCCTGCCCTAGTTCCTGGAAAAATCCCAGTATGAGCCAATCAGGTAGCAACCCACGCCTCTGTTCTCAGCCCACGGTCTCTGCATAAAAAGAGAGGCCCCTTACTGCCCTATCCAACCCTTTTGGACAGCCCCGCTGCTTTGGATGCCTGGAAAGGTTTGTGAGCTAGCCTGCCTCTGCTCAATAAACCTTGCCTTTGCACTCTGCTGCACTCTTGTCTCTGGTGGTCTCCCTTCAGGTTTGTGACTCAGGACACTACAGGAGGGTTAAAGAGAAATAAAGTTCATTCTCTGGGAGTAGTCATTATACCACAGAGGTGTTGATGCTGCTCTATTCCCTTTGTGCAATCTCACAAAGGACACTGTTTTTCTACACATTGCTAACTGAATTTGAAGACAGGCTTCTCTTCTTCAAAAATTGGATTAGAGCTACGAAGCAAAGGACAATATGAAATAAACTTGAATTTACTACTTCCTAATCATAAATATTTCTGGATTTCTATACAGATTCACACAATTACTTTCAGTTTATATTTAATTTGTTTCTATTACTCTAGCTGTATTTTCCTATTATTGCATAATAATACTTTTATGGGATGATATTTCTTAATAAATCTTGTTAGTACCCACTTGACCTTATCTTACTTTATTTTCTCCCTAACTTCTATTTCTGATATTTGTAACTCTTTAAACTTAAATTATTTAATCCTGAACACTTCTCCTTTCATATAAATACCAGAATATTTAAAAGTTTCAGAATATCTCTTGTAGTTTACAGTTCCTTAATAGGGATTGTTACTTTTTTCCTCCCACTTCTTTTTTCTTGCACCTGAATAAACTCTAGTGTGGCAGCTGGTAGTGTGTCTGTTTTCATGTGTGAAACTAATGTTGAAGACATAGTACATTTTAGAAAATTAAGAATGATTTTTATTTCATATATTTTGACAGACTAAACCATCAATGCCTATCATTGTCTTTGTTTATTAACTGTGATCCAATAATTGCCAGATAGGCACAGACTTACATAGCCACACCTAGGGGTGTGCCCTCCATTCTTGGCATGTTTGGCAGGTACCAGGTCTGGTTATTGAACTAGCATGTATACTACATAGCTTCTACATGCCAGAATTTCTTACACTTGAGTCACAGCAAAAGAAACTACTGTCAAGGTCAAATATCTGAAAAGTAACTTTTTAAAATCTCTCCACACTAGATGGCAAAGTATAGGAAAGGGTCTCACTTTTATCGATTGGGTATATCTCATTTCTTAAAATAGGATAGTGCTACCCATGTAATCTTCAGGATGAGATTTTTTTTCCTGTGGAAACACATTCTCAGATCTGATATATTAGTAGACTAACATCTTGAAAGGGAAAAATATATGCTTTGGGGACACACAGTTATACAATAAACATAAAATAAATGCTGGTAAATACAATTTGATATCTATATTTCTTTTCTGCAAAATTATCTACCACCCATTGTTTTACATTCATTGTCATATTCCTCACTGAGTCACTTTTTCTTTTCCAAGGAGGAATTTTAAAACATAAGAATGAAGAACAACAATAGAAAAAAATCATTATTTGCTCTTTCCATTATAAATTATTTAAAATCACAGTATTAAAATAAAAGTTTTAAGCTTGTATACAAGAAGAAAAGGCTTAAGGTGTCAGAGCATAAAAATTATTAATTTATTCAGATACTTGTCTGTCAGGTTACACATTTAACATGCTTTATAAGAGCCTCTTATGTGCTAGAATATAGCAGCAAGAAGACAATCATATTGCCCTATTAAGGTAACATTCAAGTTTGTAACAGAGACACCTTGATTGACAAAGTGAGGATATGCAGACAGAGAATATGCCATGGGACTCAGAAAGGTAAAGAAATCCAGAAAATGTCTATATTTCCAAGGTAGAAGCAGAGCTAACCTATTTGTAAAACAGCAGCAAGACCAGCATGAATAACCAAAGGAAAGCAAAGAAATGACTGGGAGGGAAGAGGACAAAGAAGTAGCTGCAAAGTTGTACTGTTTATAGCAGTGTTGGCCATTTTTAGAGTTGTTTTTATGCCCAGTCAGTAGTAATGGAAAAGGAAAAAAAAAAATCATAAGTGGTTTGCCATGACAGACATATTATTAAATTGTGCACACACAATATTGAGTTCATAATAGACTATAAAAAATTAAACACAGAAGCAAGAGGCTAGTCAGAGCATGAAAAGAACTTTTAGCGTACCTGCTATTATCAGAGGTCATTAGTATATTCTATTTGTATGTGTAGTTCTATTCATTTATACTAGGGATACTAATTTAAAACAACATGTCTTAAAAATTCTTAAAACATTGCCTCTTAGTATATATTTTATATAAATTTTCCCAGTAAAGAAACTCAAATGACTGAGAAACAATGAAAGAAATGCACAACATTCTTAGCCAACAGGGAAATGTGAACAAAAACTACTTTTCGAATCCATCTTACACCTGCAAGAATGGCTAAGATCAATAACATAAGTGACACTTCATGCTGGTGAGAATGTAGAATACGGGAAACACTTCTCCATAGCTGGTAGGACCACAAATTTGTACAGCCACTATAACAAATCAATATGATGGTTTCTCAAAAAGTTGAGAATTGACCAACCTCAAGAGTAAGCTGTATCATTCTTGGGCATATATTCAAAGGTTATTTCATCCTACTATGAGGATAACTGTATTTGTTGTTACTCTATTCATAATAGTCAGAAAGTGGAAACAACCTACTTGTCCCTCAAAATAAGAAGGAATAAAAAAGTATGATATGAGGTCATCTTTGTGGATTTTTTTGAGTTACCTAGCACCAAGTTTCTCCCCACCCCCATGATGTCTCCTTCTATCATGATTATCTCTTTTATTGTTCTCCATCTCCATTTCTTCCCCAGCAAGACTTTCCTGTTTCCTCATGTTTTCATCCTCTATTTCCTCTTCTTTATTGCCTCCCCACCCCCAGTTTACACTGGAAATATTAAGAAAAGTGATATTGTGCTTAAACTGGTCAGTCAAATTGGTGAATTCCCTAACTGTCATCATGAGACCTTCATCCAGTAACTGATGGTAAAAGTTGCAGAGATCCACAGCCAAAGACCAGGGAAAGCTTCTTAAATCCAGTTGAAAAGAAAAAAAGAAAGAAGAATTATATGAGCAGCAGGGATTAAGACGGTATTGGGAAAAATCTACAGAAACAACTGCATCATGCCCATAAGAACTCATTAACTTCAGACTGATAGTTGTGAAGCATGTATAGAACCAGACAAGGCCCTCAACGTAAGGGAGACAGTTATGTAGCTTGAACTGTTTGAGGGTCCTTGAGCAGTGAGATCAGGATTTATCCATGGTGTATGAGCTGGCTTTATAGAACCCATTCTCTACAGTAAGATGCCTTGCTCAACCTTAATGCAGAAAGAAGTGTTTAGTCCTGCCTCCCCTGAATGTACCAGGCTTTGATATCCCCTCCATGGAAGGCTTTACCCTTTTAACGTCAGGGATAGAAGACAGGTGGGAAAGATGGGGGGAGTAGAAGAGGCAAGAAGGGGATCTATGGTTGGTATGTAAATGAATAAAAAGTACTTAAATTAAAAAAATGGATAAAATATGGTACATATACAGAATGGATTATTTCTCAGCTCATGAAAATATGACATCATAAACTCCATAAGCAAAAAAAAAAAAAAAATAGAACTAGAAAAAGTCATTCTGAATAAAGTAACCCAGACCTAGAACTCCAAATGTGGTACATGTTTACTTACATGTGGATAGTGGATATTGAGGAAATGATAACAAACCTGAAATCCACAGACCCAGAGAGGTTAAGTATAAAGAACAAGACTGGAGGACAAATGCATATGTTGGTGAAGGGAAATAGTATATTATTTATGAGTGAAATGGTGTTGAGTGGGAACTAAATGGAAAGATCAGGCGTGGCAGAAAAGGGTAAACAGGGTAAGGGAGGGAATGCAATGAGAAAAAGCAAGAAGCCGGGGGCATCTGAGTAATAACATGGAAACTTAGTGCAATGCCAACTTCTTAAAATATATGAAAGAAATCTCATTGAACTATTTTAATAATGAGGGACATAGAATCCAAACAGGCCACCTCTTGTCCCCGAATGAAGCTCCCAGTATCAGGACTAAATTTTATTCAATTGAGTTTTTGGCCAAGGAGGTCTATAGAAATCTCTAATAATCCAGACTATCACTAAGACAAAGGAATGCTCTCTACTAACAATGGTGTTCCAATCATGAGGACAACACCCTCACAACTTATTGAATATGCAGAAGCTAAGATAACACCTATAAGCAGCCTTCTTCCCTACCTATTAGTGTCTTTATTGTAATAAGGTGCTCTGCAGGCTAACAAAAGAGAAACATAAACACCCACCCAGTCACAAAACCTTTGACCTACCACCTGTGCTAACTGAAAAACAATGCTAGGGTAATGGCAGCACAAACATGTGGGAGTATCCAACAAATTTATGACTTAGCTTAGGGCCCATTCATTGAGAAAGAACCCATAATTGACTATGCTTGGTCAAGAACCATAGACTACATAGTCAGAAACTTAGTGTTAAGCCAATCACTAATATATAAATATACATATATTTAAAAATCAATATATACACATATTCAATAAAATGACTCATAAATATATGCCTTTATACTCATAGATCAGTGACTTTTTATTCAGTCATCAACAGAGAAGCTTTTAGGCAATAGATGAGATGGAAACACATACAGAAATGCACAAGATGACATACCTAAATGGGGTAGTCTAATTGAGTGGTCTACCTCATGTCTTTCCCCTAAGATCTCAAAGAATACCACAGAAGAGTACGTAGAAAGAGAGTAAGAGCCAGATGTGATGAAAGATACTAAGAGTACAAAGTTATCTGTACCAAATTAGCAAAATGCATATATAATCTTACTAAAGTTAAAGTATCTAGCATCAAGCTTACTGGGGTCTGTACTAGATCATCTGCAGAGATATTAAACTTGTCAGTTTAGTAATTTATGGGTTTCCTGAGTATGCAAATGAGTAACTCTATATTTATTGGGCCTGTTCTTTTAATTCTACCTCCTATTGGGCTGTTCTGTCCAACTTAGATATGATAGTTTTTGCTTTAATAATATATTTTATTTTGTTATGTTTGGTTGTTATCTCTTAGAAGCCTTATTTTCTTGTTTTTTCTCAAGTGATAAACAAAAACAGAATAGATCTTGAGGGTGATGATATGGGGAGGAACCGGAAGGAGTAGAGGGAAGGGAAACAACAATCAAGATATATTTTATGAGAAAACAATTTTCAGTGAAAGAAAAAAACAAAAAAATCTTAAAATATTTCATTATAATATTATGTATTTAATACAGATATTTCTTATGTAGCTATTTCATCTCTTAAAAGATAGCTCTACTAAACTTTATAAGTATTGTAGTCAATTTGTCAAGCCACTGTCTATTGGTCTGCTATGGCAATGAGCAGTTGTCACTATGGGTTTTATTTGCTGTTTTTTTTTTTTCTTCCTTTTCACCTGTCACATTCTAGGCTTTGATATGTCCACTATTCTCACACTAAATTTTAAGAATATTTGATTTGAATCTTTACAAAATTTAAGTCTATGTGGATGTCTTAATTTCTCACATTGTCATCACTAAATCACTAGGTAGCTACATGAAAAAGAACCTTTGCAAAGTTTTCCACCCTGGTTTCATTGAAGAAGGAATTTTTTTGTGAGTCTCCTTGGAAGGAAGTCCAAGTTCTAAACCCTTGTCAATTGCAAACCTATGGAGTCCTTAATTGCATGGCAGCTGAGTTTTACACAAAAAAAGAAAAAAAAAACATAAATAAATTAGAAGTCTTCCCTGCTAACCATTCACATAGGATTCAATGCTTAGACATTCTTTTGTGTAGTTTAATTTCACTTACTTCAGATGTAGTACTATTGATGTTTTAACATTTGAATTATCTTCATATATTTATAATTTTTAATGAGGTAAAAGAGAGAGGCAGGGCCAGAGAGATAGCTCAGCAGTTAAGAGTACTTGTAACTCTTTCAGTGAATCCTAGTTTCTTCGCTCGCACCCATGTTATGGGACTCACTACTGCCTCTTACTATAGATACAAGATTTGGGATATTCAACATACACTTCTGGACCCTAAGGGAACTGCACTTACATACAGTCACATATGTAGACATACAATAATAAAACTAAATGTAATATTTTAAAGAAGGAAGAGTTTAAACTTCCAAACAGTTGAAAACATAGAAACATACTTAATAATTGGAAATAACAATGATGCTTTGCACATCATCTGACAGAAGTCAAGTACCTTCCTACCCATTTTAACATATATAGTGCAACACCTTACAAGGAAGCTTTACTCACCAATTTTAATACACTCAACACTGAGAAACTATTATAGCTCATTCTGTTTCATTACCTCTAGGATTCCATTTGGCATTGCCTCTGCCTTGTTCTTCCTGATTCCTGTCCTTCAGAATTTGTGTCATCTGTCAAAAATTATTCTGACTAACACATTACATTGTCATGTACGTTGCCTTCAAGTATATTGTCTTCAAAAATCATAGTAATGTTAGCAGCAACTTTCCCAATAGAAAGAAACAAGTGAAAAGTTTACTTGTTCAAATAGTATTTCACATTTTCTTGAATTATGCATCAATTTTAAGAATGTTTTGTAAATTTTATATCTCAGCTGCTGATGACAACAGTACAATAGATTTTTAAAATATGTATATTTTAGTGCCATATTCAATATTAGGCTTATATAATGAATATAAATAATTATAAAGCATTATATAATCTCAAAATACTTAGAAACTGTATTTTAATGTATTTATCATAAAGGAATGGAAATAAAATGATAATTTCAATATTGAATTCATAATTGCTCTCAGATGATCACTATCCACAAATGAATCAAAACTTCCATTGGTCTGATCCTTAGTGTTATAGTCATTCTTCACAGAATGAAGATGCAATCTATCTTTGGATCGCAACATATCCTACTACTATCCCTGCTATGATAGTTTGAATGTAACTGGTTCCCATAAGCTCACAGGGAGTATCACTACTGGGAGGCGTGGCCTTGTTTCAAGAGGTATGGACATGTTGAAGAAGTGGCTTGGGCTTTGGAGTCTCATATATGTTCAAGGTATGCCCAGTGTTCAGTCCATTTCTTGTTGCCTTCTGATTAAGATGTAGCCAGCCTATGCCCACCTACATGTGGTCATGTTCCCCATCAGGATAATAATGGATTGAACATCTGAAATGTAAGCAGCCCCCTCAGTTAAATGTTTTCTTTATAAGTGTTACTGTGATTATGGTATGTCTTCACAGAAAAGGAAATCCAAACCAAAATATCTGCTCAATGAAATATTCCCTGATACAAGGCCTCTCCTCTACCCCAGCCCTTAGTCTATATGACCGCTAGTCTGGCATTCCACAGCCTTACATGTGGTACCTTTAGCTTTACCACACCACATGCTCTAGATCAGACCAGGTCCAGGTCTCCAGCTTCTGTGGACTTAGTTTTGACATATTAATTTAATTCCTACTCTACTAAAGTCATTATTGTTTCTAGTTTAGGATCTAACAGGCCACATGATAGCCAACATCCTGCATTCAAATGCCCAAGTCCTCTAGTAAAACAACATTACAATGAATCAAGACAGTATTTCTTCCTTAAAATATTGCTAATTCTACAATACTGTGACCTAAGAAAAGTAGCTTCGGGGAAATTCAAGATACAGTTCAAAAGAGTAATCAGAAACATTGACAAAGTTTAAAATTCTCAGTAAGAAAATAAATGAATATCTGAAGACAAAATTAAGATGACTGTGGACTAAGACAACAGAAGTAAAAGGCTCTATAAAGTTATACAGAGAAAGACTCATGATTTCACAAAATGCCAAAAATAAGTGAGAGTTAGGACTCAACTCCAAAACATGACATTGTGAGACTCCCTATGATTATCAGGGAGCATGGTGGAAAAGAGGTGTGGAAGAATGTTAGAGCCAGAAGATTAGGTGAAGTACTATGTGGAATGCTATCCTCTAGGTTAAATGCAATGACTGCAGTTATGAATCACAACAACTGATATAGGCATTGGTCAGTGACATATTGTCACATAGTGTTATGCAAGCAAGACAGACTTGGAAAGTCATAATTCTCATTGATAAAACCCTTGCTTCTCAATTTTTTTGAATGAGAAAGAGGAACATTGTCTTTAGTTTTGAGTCAACTGCAGAACCAGTGAGGCCCTAATGGTCACACTCATAGCTTTGATTAGACTCAGTGAATAACAAAGCAAAAAAATAGTTATGAATCTAAAACATTTGTGTGAAATGGGTGGCGGGACAGACAGACATAGTAGGATGTTGGGAGTGGGTAGTAATATTGGTCATTCATCATTATATATGTATGTCAAATAACAAATTAATAATTTAAGAAAAGGCTGCATGGTACCACAAACTTTTGCTAATACAACATATCACCAAACATAAATTAAAAGATTAAACTTAAAGAATTTAAAATTATTGAGTTGAAAATTAGAATTGTATAATTATTATAAGGTCTTTAAAATGTTTAAGTTGAAATTGCTTTATCAATACTTAGTAAGATTTTTATCAAAAAAAAAGGGATCTCAATTTGTTTCTTCACTAATCAGAATTTTGCTTATAAAAAATTTCAAATATTTAAGCTAATTACATATATTTTTCCTATATTTACCACAATCATATATCCCAAGTGCATGGAGTAAAAACATCTATCAAAACACATATTTATTTAAATTAGATTATGAGTTATTTACTTTCCTAGAGGTAGAAGACAAATGACTTAAACTGCTCACCAACCTAAGCTGTCTGCTAAATTGGCTGAAATGTTTACATAGTGAACAACTTTCTTCTAATCTACATTCCACAGGAAAGTGAGTAAAACAATATGAATTCTCTTTGGCCCATAGAATTTCTTACACTTTCATTATGTAGATTACAAACAGAGGAGCAATTCTCTATTCCAGAAACACTTTCAAGATATCGTAAGGGACAGATCATCATGCAAGGGTTTGGAAGACATCCCTGGACAACAAATACACATTAACTATCAATAGCCCATGCTTTTGTAGAGCTTCTCTAGAAGAGATAAAATAATAAATAAAATAATATATAAAATGCATGGCAAACACAGAAATGTTAATTGATTCAAAAGTCTTAGGAAGTAAAATTTTGAAATTTGGCAATTTTTTTTTTAGAGAATTTTGAGACCTGTTAAACATACATTATCATTTTATTGCTATTTTCTCTCATTTAGTGAGTTTAGAATAAAAGTAAAGTATATATATTTAACTATTTCCATAAGCTTAAAATGCAAGCATGCTTACTTGAGTCTTTTCCTCAGAATTCCACAAGTCTTCAGTCATAATGGCAGCCCAACTATGTGTCTATTTAAAATACAAGTTTCAAGGTTCTCTTCTAATACCAGGTAACTATCAGTTAAATTTAGGGTTGGGGTAACAGCTTTTTCCCTGTGTATCATTAGTGTCCTGCTCTTCCAGACAAGATCTGTTGTTGATCAGGGTGGTATGGCTATGGACTGTGTTGCTCTTCCAAACTTTCTAGCTTTTAGGACTTCTTTATAGTATACAAGAAAATCCTTCTCTCTTTTTTTTGTATTTTTGTTTTTTAAACTTTAATTTATTTTTAAAGACTTAATTGGATAAATTAGGCTGGCTCAGACCAATTGTACTTAATGAAATAAATTAGTTATTTAATTCAATTTAACTTTGGAATTTAATTGTTTTAACATCATGCTGTATTTCAGCTTCAGGTTGTGGACTCTACCAAATATAAAGTAATTAACCAAGACAATTATTGGTTACAGTAAAACTTATTAATCTCAGAAGATTTTCCATAACTATAAATATAAGGACTATGGTGACTGGGTAGAATCAATATGAACAGTGGGGAATAAAAATCATTTACTGTCAGTTTCATTGTGACAAGTGAGAGGACATAAGACATTAAAAGGTGATAATAGTTGTTATTATTTCTCCCTGAAATAGAATGAATGTAATTATCTTTGATTGTGACTTAGAAATACTTTAGTAAGAGCATGGGTCAAGTAGACCTGAAGAAATATCAGATTGCCACTGTAGTGTTATCAACTCTAATAACTATTAAGTAGGCAAAAATTATATTAGGTAACCAGATGGAACTTATAAGTATAAAGAGAAGAGTTTAAGGTAATAACTTAAACTGTAATAAGGACATAGTTTAAGGGCAAAGCTAGAAAAGTTCTAGGAAGAGAGTTGAGATCAACAGCCTAGAAAACATTTATATGAAAAGAATCTCAGTCAGTATATAGCTTACCATACATACATGAAGATCTGAATGTGAATAGCAGCAATACCAGCACTAAAAAGACTAATGTGGCAATATATTTTTTGAAATTACAGCTCTGAGAATGCCAGGACTGGTTGGCCACTTGGTCTAGACAAATTGAGAATGTCTAAATTCTTTGAGGTATGCTGTCTCAAAATATATCAAATAATACAAGACCCTTGCCATCAACTCCTGGTCTCCACATTCCTGAATGTATGTAAAGATGTAGACACATACACACAAACACATGCACAAGTTAATGAAGAAAGATTAATAATATTGAATAAATAAGAAATATGAACAGTAAAGTCTAATAGAGCATAATATTATCCAAGAAGGTAAATTAAAACTTTTTTCAGGAAAGGAAGAAATGAATGCTCAATTCCTTCTGAGGAGGCTGATAAATTATGAAGTAAAATGTGTCTAAAAGAAACATATATATGAACAAGTCTAAATGTATCATTGCTACCAAACAAAGCAAGATATTTACAATAATTAAATTTATGATATAACAATGTGCTATTAAACACTTCCTTGAACAAAGTCACAACTCTTTGGTGCCACACCCTGGAGACCAAGCACTCAAATCTGTGAGCTGAATGAGGAGGCATTCTTATTTAAATCACAAGTCCATAACTGATTTTAATTGCAGAATTAAATAATAAATGCAGAATATTACAAAAGTAAAATAGTTAATTTTAATGACCTACATTTATTTGTTATTACAGATCAGAAACGAAGTATTAAACATATTTATATATGTACATAAATTTATGCATATATAATGTATAATCTAAAAATGCATAAATTCAACCTGTAACAGTTGCTTGTATGCAATAGAATGATTGATTATGGATCAGAAACATGCTACAAAACCTTAATAACTAAAGCCAAAAGAGGTTTTATTTTTTTCAAGCAATGTCTAATGAGCTGTAAGCTACTTTCCCTTGTAAACTGGATACTTCTGCAGCAGTGGTTGTTCCTGTTGTCTTAACAAAGGAGGAAAATAGACTCACAGTTGAACACCAGCTCTGTGGTCTGGAAATGTGCCAGTGAAATAACCATCGTCCCATCAAATAGAATTACAGACTGCATGTCAAATACTTGTGCCTAACTTAAAAATGGGGAAAACATAGAGCTTTTTTCTCCACCAGGAAACATACAGCAGATATTGACAACTTACACAGAAACCCAACCCAGGATATCTTGTTGTTTCTTTAATTTCTGCTTCATTGTAGCAGATTTATAATAATTTTCTAACTGTTTAGCCCGATTAATTTTAATAATGAAAACAACATGTTCAGACATGGGGGGTTATCAAGGCTTTTAGATATCATAACAAATTAGCTATCTTGTAGCACATCTATAATATCAACACTAAGGAAGCTGAGGCAGGAGGATGATAAGCTCCAGACTGACCTGGAATAGAAGTCAGACTCTTTTTCAAATGCCGACCCCCCAAAAAAACACAGCAAAATAGAAATGAAAAAATAGCCATGTAAAACAACAGGGTGAATTAAAAGCTATACTCAACAAAATATTGCACTTCAAAATGGTAAAGAGGAGCCTAGTTCTGCATATGAATTTTTTTCTATACAGAGCTAAGCTCTACTTTGAATACTACCAACAAAGCAAAAGCAAAACCCTTCAACTATTCATACCTGTATTTTGTTTAAGCACATCAAGCATAAATCATTCTTTGACTGACATTTAAGATATATGTAATTTTCAATTAGCAATCAAAACAATAAAAACCTGAATTAACTGTGGAACTATTTGAAAATGTTATTTTTCTCCTCTACTAAGTTTTCTCAAACTTTCTCAGCCATTAGTTTTTGACTGCCAAATTCATGTTGAGATAAATAGAAAATAAAGTTATAGAATGCATTTATGACACCAGCCTTCATCAGTGTTTCTAAATAAGTCCTTCTAAATTCTTTAAAAGACATCTTTCTTTTAGAAGTAAGTACTAAGAAATGACAAATTGTATTTTTACAAAAAAAATGCCGTAGGATATTTGTCATTAGGATAAATCAGTGCAAATTAACTGAAGTTTAATAAACATTCAAATTTCATCTAGCTTGGTTGGCGAACCTTGGTAACTGGTAGTTATTGATGATATCAGGGAAAAATTGAGCCCAGTAAATAGATTTTGATGCTGACTGTGGATGTGACTTCAAGAAATATATATATGTTAAGTACATTGGAAATATATTTATATTCTATCTTCTGAAGAGAAGCTGGAAATTAAGCTGTCTATATAAGACTAACCATGCAGACACACAGTAAAAGGCACCATCATTTATTCTCCAGTTTAACAGCATTACACACTTTTTACTTCATTTAGAAAACTGTGCAGTGTTGAGAAAATTTACCCAATGTTTTATACACTCAAATATGGGTATATATCCCAAATCCCTCTCTACCCATGCCCTCTCCATGATGTGTTTGTAACTCAAACCTCGGTGACGCTCAGTTTTTATACTTATGTTAGAATAGTCTATAATAAAGAATATAAAATCTTCCAAGCTATAGTATAAGCTTAGTATAGTATATTTAAAAATAAAAGGTTAAAGTTGAAAAATTTACATGATCATAGTATTTTAATATATTGTTTTTGTTCAGTGTTTGCATAATCACTGTTACTGCTGAGAACTGTAAGTATTCCTCACTCTACAAGGATATGCCCATATAAATGAAAGGTATATTTTTAAATAGAATGCACTCTGTACTAATTTGTGCAGGTGAGTGTTTGTGGGGGAGCTCGTTGAAGAGATCTATATACTTCTCTAAGAATAAAGCACAAATAACTTCATATGTTTCTTGCCATATTCAATTGCAATGTTTTAGTAATTGATTACACAGGAAAACATCAAGTATCATTATAATAAAGCAACTTTAGTCAAAGTATCTAGAAAAAATCACTAACTTTTTGAAATTGTATACAGGAAAAAGTACTATTATTTACCAAATTAATTTAATAAAATATTTACTATAAAACTGACAGTAGTAAATAATCACATAGAGTAAACAAATTTCCTGCCAACTTTTATGACCTAGGAATTAGAGATTTTCAAAGAGCCCTGTGGAACTTTCTGATAGCCCACATCAACAAGAACTAAAAATAGGTTCTCCTCCATTGGCATAGTGATAATCCCAGGACTTGAGCACAGTTGAAAGGCATTTAAAAAAAGCATTTGATGTTGTTCTGTGTATATGTTTAATTTAGGGTTTTCACTAATGCAATGTTAGCTTCTTAGCATGATTGACTAAGAACACGTATTCAAACATATCCATATTGGTGTAATGTATACAGAAATGGGTATATTTGTTGGAGAAATTTTCTTCTAAAATCATCATGTTGAATCATCATGTTTCATTTTCAGAGGAATCATAGAAACACACCTCTTAGAATATTTAAGAATGGGCCTTGGGGAAGAAGCTATGAATTTCCATTGACAAACAAACCAATATTTTTTTTAAAGGGTTGGATGTCAGAGCTCAGAACTGGAATGAACTTTGTATTAAATAAAAGTTGTATTTAGATATTCATTGTTTCTAATGAATTAAGACTCACACCAAGATATACTATGTTAGGATAATTCAGTCATTAAAATCTAATAAGTACATAGCATATAGTTGACATGAATCATGGCATTAAATTCGTTTTTTGAATTAATTTAATTCTCTTAATAACATTGTGATAATCTTATTTTGGTGTGCTGAGAATATGATGACACAAAAGATTAAGTAGCTTTTCTAAATTCATGTAATGAAGAGAGACATTCTCATCAGCTTAAGCAGTTCTGTTGCCTCTGGCTGAGCTGTTCATTGTGGCATGGATAAAATTTGAATAACTTGATTTCAATTCTACAATCTACTATATGGTCATTAGATTTTGTTTGTTTCTTTGTTAATTTGACATAATCCAGGGAAACAAGGGAAAAAAGGACCTCAACTAAGACAAAAACAAATAAGCAGACAAACAAAATGCATCCTAATATTGACTTGTAATAAGTCTATCAGGTATTATCTTGATTAATGATTGATGTGGGTAGATGCCAACACTAGACAAGGTGGCACTGGTTGTCTAAGAAAGCAGGCTAAGCAAGCCATGGAAACCAAATAATGATCATCACTCTTCTATGACTTCTGCTTTGGTTTCTCCTTCTAGGTTTCTATCCTGAGTTCCCATTGCTGGCTACCATGAATAATGAACTATAGTCTTTAAGGTGAAATAATCCTTTTCTCCTCCAGCTTCATTTTTATCATGGTGCTTTATCATAAAACTTAACAAGGGCACACTGCTGCAGCAACTAGAAAACTCTCAAATTCTAAATTCATGTCTACCTATCCTGTTACCATTCACTTCAAGTATGAATTCTAAATTATATAAGAATGAAACTAAAACATAAAATAATGAGAATTAATAAAAACTATTTTAACAATGATAGAATCAACAGTTATAATAACAACAATAATAATCTATTCATTACATAAAAAAATTAGAATTTTCTCTCAGAGATTGAGGAATACAATTTTGTAGGAAATATTCAGTGCTCATTGACTATAAATTTTTCATATATTTTTTAATTCAATATTTTTTTATTATGTATAAAGTCACATTTTCCATCCATGTATATCCTTGTTCAAGGTTCCTTCTCCCTCCCACCCCCTCTATCACTCTCTCTTCTCCCCATCTCCTCTCCAGCATGGGCAGGAGATCCCAAGGTCCCAATGTCCCAATATTTTTCAGTTCAGCATCCACCCTGGCAGATCCAGATTCCTCACCCCAACATCAAGACTGAGTCAGGTGTTCCTCTAGAGGGAGTAGGATCCAAATTGCAAGTCCAAGGTATTTCAGATCCCAAGCTGTGCAATGGTTGTGGTTTGCAGCTTGAACATATTTTGATTTTGCTTTTTTGTTTAAAGTCCACTAATGAGTAAGTACATCCCCTGCTTATCTTTCTGGGTTTGAGATACCTTGCTCAGGAGAATATTCTCCAAATCCAACCATTTGTCTGCAAATTTTAGGATATCATTTTTTCTTACTGCTGAGTAGTACTCCAATGTGTAGATGTACCACAGTTTGTTAATCCATTCTTCAGTTGAGGGACATCTAGGTTGTTTCCAGGTTTTTGCTATTATGAATAATGCTGTTATGAACATAGCTTAGCTAATGCTTTTGGAATGCGAAAGTGTGTCTTTAGGGTATACACCCAGAAGTTGTATTGCTGGATCCTTGAGGAGATTGATTTCCAGTTTTCTGAGAAACCATCATACTGCATTCCAGAGTGGCTGAACAAGCTTACACTCCCACCAACAATGGAGGAATGTTCCCCTTGCTCTGCAAGCTCTCCAGCATAGGCTGTTATCGGTGTCTTTTATCTTAGCCATTCTGACAGGTGTAAAGTGGTATCTCAAAGTTGTTTTCATTTGCTTTTCTCTGATGGCTAAAGATGTTGAGCACTTTTTCAAGAGACTTTCAGCCTTTTTGATTGGGTTATTGAAAGTTTTGGGCTCTAGTTTCTTGAGTTCTTTATATATTTTAGAGATCAATCCTCTTTCACTTGGAGAGTTGGTGAAAATCTTTTTTCCATTCTGTAGGCTGTCATTTTGTCCTATTGACAGTGTCCTTGGCTTTGCAGAAGCTTCTCAGTTTCAGGAGGTCCCACTTATTGATTGTTGTTCTTAGGATCTGCGTCACTGGTGTTATATTTAGGAAGTGGTCGCCTGTGCCAGCTCATTGGAGGATGTATCCCACTTTCTTGTCTATCAAGTTCAGAGTGGCTGGGTTCATGTTGAAGTCTTTGATCCACTTGGATTTAAGTTTTGTGCAAAGTGACAGGCTTGAATCTATTTGCATTTTTCTAAACACTACCAACCAGCTATGCCAACACCATTTGTTAAAGATACTATCTTTTTTGCATTGAATATTTTTGTCCTCTTTGTCGAACATCAGGTTTTCATAGGTTTTAATTTTTAAAAGTTAAGTTCAAATCTCTATAATGTTTAAAAGTAGATAAATATTTGAATAGTTTATTAACAATAATATTGTAAATATTTGCTTCACAAAAGATGGCAGTTTTTCTCCATAAATGCTTTATTTTTTTCAAATGATTCTTCTTAAAATTGAATCTCTTATTTTGCCTTGGTTATTTTCCTATATTTGTTGTAAACTTTCATAGTAAAGTTGAGTCACTCTTATCCTACCAAGATTGCATATATTTTCTAAGTTTTTTGAAATTAACATGGTTAGAAGAATAGTATGCTTGAGTTGGCCCTTCAGAAGACGATGTTGCCTGCTCATCTGCCATTCAAAATCAGACCTGTGGACATTCAGCTTCCAAGTGCTCCTTCAGAATAAGGTGAGAGTAAACCTGGATAAATATATTCAGCTATTTTGCTCTCCCTCTTTTGCAAGATATTTGGTCACACTTTGTGAAGATATCTCTGTCTTACCTCACCTGCTCAATGCACCTCCTGTTTAATTCTAATAAGATCTGAATGACTGATACCTAGGCAGAAGATGACAGGTGGGACTTCCAGGGAAGAGAGGAACTTGGGAGAAGAATCTGAGCAGTGGAAGATTCACCAGAAACTCTTAAAGGACAATGGACATACACTGTATTGAGAAAAGTTAACAGCCATGTGGCAGAATTTAGATAAATACAATGAGTTAATTTAAGTTATAAGTGCTATTTGGGGATACAACTAAGCTAAGACCAAGCTTTCATAATTAATAATAAGCTTCTGTGACATTATTTATAAGCTGATGGTTCAAAAAAACTTAAATACATCTCTTCTTTTTCCCATTTCTTTCCCATTGTTCTTATTGCTTGAATATGCAAAATATATTAAATTGTATATAGTAAAATTAAAGAGTAAGGTGTAATAAATTTTATGGGGAATGGGACAACATGGGAGAAGTTAGGAAAATTAGGTGTAGAGATATAATGTAAATATGTCACTTATAAATGAAACTCTTCAAAAATAAAAAAGACAAAATGAACTTTAAATTTAATAAGGGTTCAACATCATTGATTGTCTAGTCATGGTTCTACTGCTTATTAAGAGACACTAGGATCAAAGCAACTCTTCAAAAGGAATGCATTTAGTCAGAGACTCTAACATTGCAGGCATTAAAGCACCAGAGCAGTACCTAAGAACTACATCGTGATCTGTAAGCCAGAGGAAGAGAGAAAGCTGGGTCTGCTATGGGCTTTTGAAACCTCAAAGGCTGGATCCACCAACAGGGTCATATATTCCAACCACACTTAATTCTTCTCAAATCAAATAGTTTCATTCTCTGATGAGTAAGCATTCAAATATAAGCCTATTAGAGGACTCTTATGCAAACATCTATGACAACCACATGCAAAGTTAATGCAAAAGGGTAACAATATATAATATTATTTACATTTAGTATTTAATGAATTTTAACTAAGAAATAATTAAAATTATAATATCTCTCAGCCAAAATAATAGATTATCTTGCTTTTATATCTTTTAATTTTTCTTCAAATACTTAACTGTGTCTTTATTTAATAAACTATATCTTTAAACTCCAGACCTCTTCTAGATCACTCTAGAAAAAATAGTAAGAAAGAGCATTTATTGGGGAGGGATGAAAAATACAAAAGACAATTTGCTCATTTCCTCCCATTTAAAATCAGATCAGGGAGCTCACATGTAGATCTCTCTCTCTCTGAAACCAATGGTACTTTATAGAAATCATTGCTTAATTAAAATTATTAAATTATGTTCTCCATTAATAGGTATTTTAGTTCATTATTTTTTTAAAATAAAAACTCTTTTAAAATAAAAAAGGAATTTGAGCTTTCTCTCAAATATACACCACATCTTTGGCATCTCACCATATTTAACACACTTGTATTCCCACACAGAGTAGCATATCAGCTTTAAAAAATTAGACAACCAGAAAGGTGGCAAGCTGGGAAGGTCAGACACCACAAGATGGAAAAGTGGAGGCTAAAAGCCTCAGGAAGACTTGCAAACATTTTTTGTACTTTAATTAACGACAATGCCTTTGTAGCAAGGAAGAATGTTAAATTATGTCTAATAGCTTTCTGTTTTAAAAAGAAACTTTGTGAATAACACATTTTATAATATGTTTTTAATCTAAAATATCAAGAAATATTCAAAAAGGTAGGTGAACTTTAACCTGTACATTTCCAAATAAGGAGAATGATGTAACTTAACTATTCACTAAACAAGCAATTGTTCTGTTTTCTACCCATTGACACTGTTACCTGTGCCCATAGATTCCTCCGTTAATCTGTGTGGATAGCATTAGAAATTGGGGTGATTTATTATAATACACATGCCTACAAGACATGGTTTAATAAGGTGGGTTGTTTCAGTTTTTTGCTTTCTTCATAAAAACACTCTTGGGTCTACATAATACTTTTATTTTTTTTTTAACTTTGAGAAATCTTGATTTACTTTGGGGTTTCTGGTTGAGGTTACAGTCAGAGATATCTGGTCACAAATATTCCCTGCCCCATCTAATACTGTAGTAACTAGTCACACGTAGCAATTTTTTATTTTCTTTTTGAATTTTTTTATTTAATTATGAAAAAAAGTTTTATTTTTTTATGTATGTAACCCCTTGTTCAAACTTCCTTTCCCCTCCGGTCCGTCCCAGTCACACTCTCTTCTCCCTATCTCCTTATCTCTTCCCCAGCAAGGGCAGGAGGTTCCAAGGTCCCAATATGGCTTAGTTCAGCATCCACTCCAGGCACATCAACTTTCTTCATCCCAACATCAAGACTGGGTCAGGTGTTCCTCTGGAGTAGGTGAGATCCAAGGTGCCAGTCCAAGTTGTTTCAGATCCCAAGCTGTTCAGTGGTTGTGGTTTGCAGCTTGGGCATGCTTTGCTTTTGGTTTAAAGTTCACTAATGAGTGAGCACATCCCCTGCTTACCTTCATGGGTTTGTGAATCCTTGCTTAGGAGAATATTCTCCAAACCCATCCATTTGCCTGCAAATTTTAGGATATAAGTTTTTCTTACTGTTGAGTAGTACTCCACTGCGTAGATGTACTACAGCTTGCTAATCAATTCTTCAGTTGAGAGACATCTAGGTTATTTCCAGGTTTTTGATATTATGAATAATGCTGCTATGTACATAGTTGAGCTAATGCTTTTGGGATGCAAATGTGCATCTTTAGGGTATATGCCAAATAGTGTTTTTGCTGGATCCTTGGTGAGATTGATTCCCAGTTTTCTGAGAAACCACCATACTGCATTCCAGAGTGGCTGAACAAGCTTACACTTTCATCAACAATGGAGGAGTGTTCCTCTTGCTCTGCAACCTCTCCAGCATGGGCTGTCATCTGTGTCTTTTATGTTAACCAATCTGACATGTGTAAGGAGGTATCTAAAAGTTGTTTTGTTTTGCATTTCCCTGATGGCTAAAGATGTTGAGCACTTTTTCAAGTATCTTCAGCCATTTGGAGTTCTTCTTTATCTCTATTTACTCCACTTACTTTGAAAACTACCCACCCATTGGCCTATGTTTGTGTGTACATTTATATCCAGATGTGGATGAGTGCTTGTGTGTTGTTGAGCCTCTCTCTCTCTCTCTCTCTCTCTCTCTCTCTCTCTCTCTCTCTCTCTCTCTGTATATTTGAATCTGCATATATATGCTACAATGTGTGTGTGTGTGTGTATTCAATTGTACCAAATGATGTATTTCTCCACAGACATATGTCTTATACGTTGAAGTAGTTTTACATACTAAAGCTTGATTTCATCAATTTGGCTAGACTAGCATGCTCAGGGGATCCACTGTCACTGCCATAATCACACACTAATGCTTGTATTAAAAACTCTTTAACCCACTGAGACATCTTGGCAATGGAAAATTACCTAGTTTAACAAGCTAAAAATGATCTTATCCTTGGCTACACTAATAAAGTTCTAGCATCTATAATCTGAAAATATAAAATCTGGAAGTTTCTGAGAGCAAGCATAATATCAAAACTGGAAAAGTCTTGTCACTATGAAATATGATTTTTACATAAAATGAATCAAAACATTGAATATATTTACCTCCATTTATGTTATAAAGGTATATAAGAAATATAAATCAATTTCTGTTTAGTCTTAATTCTCATCTTCAATACATCTCATTCATTACCTTTTTGCTCAAATGCTAAAATATGAAAAATAAATAAATCAAGAAATATTACTACCCCAAAGTATTTTAAAAAAGAGCTACTCAAGGTATACCCAAGTTTGTCTTTGAAAAACACTGTTGCCAATAAATTTGGAATGCTTGTCCTTTAATTATTGTTCTTTAATATTAACTATTCATTCCTCCACTGAAGATGAACATAATGTTCACACTTATACAATACTGTCTATGATATGCATAAATTATCAGAGACTAATTAGAAAACCATTTTGAACTTTTTTAAAACCCAGGTCATATATATTTGAAAACCATAAGCCATTTGTTCCTTTGTTATTTTTATTTGTACCAGTTAGTTTTATGATGTTTTCTTATATGTATATGATGTATATTTTGATATATATGTATAGGTATGAATGTACATATGTATAACACTTTTCTGTTACCATGATTATTCACTTTTAACTTTCATGTCTTATTTTTTGATGTTGATTTCATCACACATGTAAGAGCAAACATGTTCTACTTGTTATTAATCAACCAGGTTTATTTCCTTGAATATTTTAGTCTCTTGTTTCATACAGTCTTCCTTTCAATATTAAAGTTTCATTCTTTTTTATGCATAAGCAAAACTCCATTGTGTCTTTCTGCCATGTTTTATGTATTCATTCTTCTGTTGATGGGCATCTAACCTGCTGATTCCATAATTTGGCTATTAGAAATTTTACCTTATTAATGTGATTGTGTAGATTTGTTTAGTGTGAGGTGATTTATCTTTTTTTGGATACATACACCAAGTAGGCATAGATTTTCAACAACTTTGTCAAGAATAACATGGCTATAGTAATTTGGACACGTAACTTAGTCTTCAGTTTATTTTTTTCTTCATGTGCCTCTTCTTTTTTGTTGTGTGTTAATACTATCTCACTTTGTTACTATTTCTCTGTGATACAAATTTCAGTTTCCATATTTTGCTGGTTGTCATCATGTGTCTTCTGAGTATTATATCACTTTCTGTTATTACGGAGAAACAAAAAAACTCTAAGCCATAAACTTGAAAAATGCTTAGAGTTTACAGAAACTTTTTTTTTTCCATTCCAGAATACCTGGATTGAATTCCCAGTTTCCACAAGGCAGATAACAATCATTTGTAACTTCAGTTTCAAGCAGTTTGACACCATCTTCTCGCATCTGTGGTTACTTGCCATGTTTGTGGTACACATCATATATCTGGGTAATAAACCCATTTACATGTGAAAAAAGTATTAGTTCAAGTTAAAATTGTGTTGAACATACATGTAAAAACAAGCTACAGCCAAGGATGGTGGTGCATGCCTTTAATTTCAGCACTCAGAAGGTAGAGGAAGGCAGATTTCTATGAGTTCAAGGTCATCTGCTTACAAAATAAGTTCCAGAAGAACCAGGGCTATGTAGAGAGAGACCCTTTTTTCAAACATAAACAAAACAAAACAAAAACAAGTAAACCAACTTTGCATTAAATTAACCTAATTGAGAATTTCCTTTATTTTCTTTTTGCTTCTTGATATTTCTTACTCCTTGAGATATGAATAAAATTTAAATTTCTATCAGATTTCTACCCTAGGTTTACTCAAGTCACTCATGTAGCACAATTGTTTAATTTTGGTGTAGTTTAATGTCACATTGAAGCTTTAATCTTCATTTCCTGAAGCAGTTTGATGTACTTTTCTTTCTCCTTTCCCTATGTTTTATTAATGTAATAGTATGTAGTGTTAGAAAGAAATGGAATTTGAGACATGATTAATGAATATTAAAAAAGGAAAGAAAAGCAAAATTGATTTTAGAAGTAATCAAAAAGCAACTCCTGTTACATACAATGCTTTTTAATAAAACTCGCTAAGCTGGTAACTACTTTTTAACTCTATTTTTTTGTTTCCTAGTCATTTTATACATAAAATAGAAGCACTTTATAAATAGATATGTTTTTATACCTTTTGGCATTCAAACTGCATTTGTTCCTGATTGGTTGAAAGTTATCAGAAAGTTGAGCACCTAAGGGAAATTAGGGTAATTTATTTTTGTAAATTGTCTTCCTTTGCTATTCTTTTCCCTCTGGCCTTAAGTTATTCTTACTCATAAATGAAAGCTTCAGGAGAATATCTCTGGGGTCATAGATTCTCTCTCAGCTAGTGATTTTCTGCCACTTAATGCACATCATGGTCACTACCAGTTTAAGTAATTGAACTAAGATGTCTATTGAACTTGTAGCCAGACAGTTCAGTCTCTGCCTGATGACTCACAACCTGCCCAGACAGCAGAGAAAATTGGAGCACACAATCTATAGTTTCAGAAAAGGTCAAAACTAGATCTACAAATTTTCCATGAATCTACTGTCCTGCTATTTTAAAAGAGAAACTAAAATTAAATGTTCTCTATTATAGATCTTATTTTGTATGCTTATCCTGAACACATTAACACCCACACACTTATATACACACACACATGTATATATATACATATATATACATATATATTATCTGGTATTCCATTTAATAACAATAGAAAAATATGAAGGGCCACTATAATATGATGATTTTTCTTTTATTGTATTTTTTAAAATCCAGTAGATATTAGGATTTATCTATATAATACAGAAACATACAAAAAATTTAATTAATGTACCTTTTCTAACAGTACTCTTTGAACAGACTATTTTATTTATTATGATCTTTTATATTTCCTTACTCCTCTTTTATATCCACCAACTGAAGCTTCAGATCTAAGTAAGTATTTTCTTATTATTTTAATTTTCTTTAGAATGTTTCTCTTTCACAGACTAAAATCTGAACATCATTAACGGTAGGTAGCTTTTCTCTGAAAATTGATAAAGTAGGAATTTTACAATTTCTGTGAAGACCTACTTTAGCACATTTTAGCTGTATTGGACACAATCCAACATCATGTGGCATGAAGATTTACTTGTATACATATTGAAGTTTTCAGTTATTTTTTCAAATGTTTTACTTCTTTTCCTTCTAGAACTTTCCAATCCATTACATATATTTTCTAATATTAGCTGCCAAATAAACTACTTGAACTCAGTGATCTTGCCCTGAGATGCTTACTTTTACCAATCTTGAATTATTATGTGTTCACAGTCATGGATAACGTTTTGTTTTAGAAGAAAAATGCCCTTCCAATGACTTGTGTGTTGATATTTGTGTGTCCAGATGGTGTATCTGTCTAACCAGTGAAGTGTGATTTGGTTTTGAGAGTTCTGCATTACTAAATGGATAAATCCTTTAAAGCATTGAGACATTCATTATTTGGGGGTATAAAGTAGGACATTAACTCTACTGGGAAGAAAAAATGTTGATATATTTCAGAACAGAGTATCTTTTCCCTGGACTTTACCCTCTCTCACTTTTCTCCCTTTATTTTTCTTCATATGTGTGTGTGTGTGTGTGTGTGTGTGTGTGTGTGTGTGTGTGGTGTGTGTGTATGCCTATGTGTGTGAGTTTCTCTGTCAGACTTCCATAAGCCGAAAGTTCAGCTTTTGTCATTTTTGTTATCATTTATATCTTATCTCAGGACTATTGCTTAGTATCAATTATACCATAGAATGAAACTTCTGCAACTGTTAGAATTGTTAATCCATATAAATTTTCACTCTTTTATGTTTTTCTCTCATCTGAATTGTCACAATAACAAATATCTTATTATTAAAAGGAACTGTGTGTTTCAGGAGACTCTGAGGAATGAGTAAATAATAGCTGGCATGGGCCACATGGTGATGCAAAACATATCTTAGCAAGCAATAAAATTTTATTGAAGACTTAAGTTGTCAAAGTGCTTTATTTTGATATATAATTCAGAAAAATAATGTTAGTAACACCAGGTATTGAATCATTCATAGACCCAGAATTCCGTACATATACAAATAAAATATAATTATATATACTGGTATTTGAATTTCTTTTTATTAAATAAGAGAATAGAAACCTTTTAGAAATTATTATTCCTGAAGTTACTCATGTAAATGATTACACAATGTTAGTGCTAAAAAAGAAAATGTATAAAGTTCCTATTATATGCCAGATATAGAAAAATCTACCCGGAAGCAACTGATTTTTCAAACTTAGTTCTGTTTCACAGTAAAAACAAGAACATTAATAGATATAAACATTTATGGTTTAGTGAAAGATCACACACAATGAAGGGTTTGATAACATGGCAGGGTGAAGCCAATGTGTATGAGATTTTTAAATAAAGAAAATGGCCTTTAATATTTGCACAGAGCATAAAAGTCAGAAAGTAAGCACAGATATCGAGAGTATTTAACAGTTGGATGCAATCCTGTATTCTAATTAAGGAGTGAAAGAACAGTTTGAATATTTTCACAGTTTTCTATTTTATATAAAATATAATCTTAATGAAGCAATAATTTTGTGCAACAGTAATTGCACACTTTTTCAATTCAGGAAAACAATGCTGCTACTTCAAAGATATAAAAATTCTTTAAAAGATGGAATTTTAAGTGGTTAAAATTAAAATGATATTCCAATGATAATTAATACTGTCAATGCTTCAGGATATAGAATTTCCTATATATTGCTTGGCTTGCAAGTGACACATCTATTTGAGATTAATTGTGGTTGCAAATCCTACCCAGTGATGGGTTAAACTATTCCATTGCCTTGGACCTGGACTGATAAAGGATTATGCAGGGCTCCAGACCTTTTTCCTCCCTGCTCCTTGAGGAGGAGGAGATCATTACCTCCTCTTTCCTTGCTGTTATACTATCTTTGTTGTGAAGATAGTTTTTAGAAAGTATCTTCTAAAGCCAGAAGTAACTTTTTTCCATTTTTTATTGAGTATTTTATTGAGGTAGGTAATAAACTTTTAGCAGTAATCAATGCAATCCCAAAGACTTAAAACATGCACAATTTATTATGAAATTTAGAACAATTACTTATTAAAACTTTGCAGTTAATATTGAAGCATTCAGGTACATCACAACAGGAAGCAACTGAAATTTATACTTTTCAAGTCCAAATGTCTTGATAGAGGACATATTTGGGTGTGTATATGTGTGTATGTATTAAAAAGTTTTCATAACAAATAGATAGAAAGCCAACATAAAACTAAGAAATATATCTGCAACCAATTGGATTTGAGAAATCCATATTCCAAAAGGATAGATTTAAGAGAGGAGAGTTCTGTGATTTCAAAGCTATCATCTGGTTTAGAAGAGCAATAAACAAGACACAAAATTTGTGTGCTCAGGAGACTTTATAGATTATTGCTTCTACAAGAATAATCAAACATGTGTGTATATCTACTTCTTAAAACATGACTCTCAGAGACACTTGAAGATACAGACCAGGATACAGGCAACCCTTATGATCTTGTGAAAACATAAAAATTATTAAGTATGTAAAAGAAATATTCCAGCAAAAGGGCCACTTCAGCCACAAAGACCTCAAAA
The DNA here is from genome assembly GCA_004025045.1 of Sigmodon hispidus. Classification (NCBI taxonomy): domain Eukaryota; kingdom Metazoa; phylum Chordata; class Mammalia; order Rodentia; family Cricetidae; genus Sigmodon; species Sigmodon hispidus. The sequence continues at coordinate 3,270 of PVIH01002753.1, read as the reverse complement.
TGTTTGCACAAGAACACATGTCAAAATAATATGAATTGTTTCATATGTCATCATATAATAATAAAACAGTAACTGGATGTGTGAATCACATAGAGTTGTTTTATACAGTGAATTTTATAAAAGCATATGAATAAGTTATTACTTACAAAAGCTTTCCCTATCAAAGATTTCCAACATCCATTTAGTCTTCTACTTCTTATACACTGTAAGACTTTATAAATCCACATGTGAAAGATTATTGTTCTAAGTTTTTTCTTATTCTGCAGATTATTTGAATACTATAGGATAAACTTTCCATCACCATGACAAAATATCTGAGGTCCTCAAGTTATTTGAAAATAAAATATTTTATCACATGATGTCAGATATTACATTCCGTAATCAGCAGGCCTTATTCTTTTGTGTTTAGGGAAGGCAGTACTTCATGGAATAATATGCATGATAGAACAGAGTTGTTCTCATGGCAAGCAGAGAGCAGAGTCCCAATATTTCCTATAGAAGTATGTCCCTAAGTAACCTAATTCACTTTAAATACATTGCTATTTGATAGGTTCAAGTCTTCAATCTTCAACAAATAGTGATAAATACAATTTAATTTAATTTAATACAATTAACTGTGATAGAGTATCATAGTTTCAGAGGTTTATTCCAGGGTCATTTGGTCCCAAGTGTTTGAACATCACATCAGTATAGCAGAAAAATGTGGCTCAAAATAAATATTCATTGCATGAATTAACATAAAGCAGAAGAAGGAAGATTCTGATGCTGTGCTGATTTTTTTTAATTTTCTGAAAATATTCTTTGACCAGATATTGTGGTCCATTTTCAAGGAAGGACTCATTACATTTAATATGTAGAAACAAACACACTTAGAAAGTAAGACCACAAAGATCCAAGGTGACTCAGTCTAATCAAGCAAATAAAAAAAAAACAGTATTAATCTTAACACTCTCTAACATGCCGATCCATTTCTATCTATCTTTCTTACAAGGTTTGGTTACAGGCAATTAAAACAATTTAAATGTAGTGAGATTATGCTGGTACATTGTATATATTTGTCCCTCCTACTGGTTTGATAAAAGGCTGATTGGTCAGAAGCAGACATAAAGTGTGACTGAGACTGTCAGACCAAGAAAACTCTGGAAACATCGTAGAGCAGAGCAGAGACACCACAGAGATGCTGCAGAGATGCCAGGAGACACAGAGAAAAGTTGAAATGCTGCTGAGAAAAAGCACTTAGCCTCATGGCTACACAAGATAACAATCATGGATTGTGTTAAGATGGAGTTGGCAAGTTATTTGCCTGAGCCTAAGTCAATAAGGGCAAAATTAATGTAAGCATCTGTGTGTTTCTGTCAGACTACCGGCCTGCTGGTCAAACCTCTGGTTTCAGACCAGAAAGTCTGAGCCAGAGACCACATACAAGAAGTAAATCCAGGTTGTTTCCAGGTAAAAAAAAAAAAAAAAGCCAAACATGCCCAAGCGGCAAACCACAACCACTGAACAGCTTGGGGATCAGAAACACCCTGGACTGACCCTTCAAACCCCAGTCCAACTATAGGAACACCTGACTCACTCTTGAGGGAAGGGGGGACAAAACTGGATTTGGCCAGGAGTGAAGACTGATCCAAGCATTATTGGGTCAGTGGGACCATAGGACTGTCTGCTCCCTGCCCAGGGAGGGGATGGGGAGTTGCAGAGAAGATAAATGACCAGATGTGGTGGGAGGGGAACGAGACCTTGAATAAGGATATACAGGGATGGAAAAAAAAAATTCAGAGGGAAGGCTGAACACAAAGAAAATATATGTGTAGCAATCTTATTTGCATTTCCACCCTTGATAAGCCATGCTTATGATTCTTATCCTCTGTATAGTTATTGTTAACTCTTCCGCATTTTAAATTCTTTTTACTGTTTTTTTTTTGATAAATACAAAAGAAAGAAGGAAAAAAAAAAGAAGTAAATCCATGCAAAGATGTTAAACACTTCTGTATTATATATATATCTGAGACAAAAAATTCAGGGAGTTAACTTTATATGATTATAAAACTCAGAATAAACAGAAAGAGACAAGATTAGTCAGAATAGTAGCCAACTAATACAATGTATTTAATTCTCCACTATATTGCTGGCAGTATTACAACCATACATAACATAACAATGATGAAAATAACAAAGTGATAACAACAACAACAACAAAAAGATTTCTTTGGATTCATGGTTTCAAAGGTTTCAGATCATGCTTAATTGAAATCCATGTCTTTCATTTGTGGCAAAGCATATAATCCTAGTGAAATGCACACTATGGACTAAAGCTGAACATGCACAGGTGTCAGGAAGCAAAGAGAAAAAAAAAAAAAACCACAGTCCCATTACTGTATTCCCATTCATAGAAACATAGTCATCAATTTATCTTTAGTCTTACTATTCTACAAGTGTGAAGACACACCATGACCTGGGCAGTTTATAAATAAAACATTTAATTTAGGACTTTGCTTATAGTTTCTTTTTTTTTCTTCTTTATTTTGTATTTAACAACAACAAAAAAAAAACAGTAAAAAGAATTTAAAATGCGGAAGAGTTAACAATAACTATACAGAGGATAAGAATCATAAGTATGGCTTATCAAGGGTGGAAATACAAATAAGATTGCTACACATATATTTTCTTTGTGTTCATCTTTCCCTCTGAATTCTTTTTTTTTCCATCCCTGTATATCCTTATTCAAGGTCTCTTCCCCCTCCCAACACATCTGGTCATTTTTCTTCTCTACAACTCCCCATCCCCTCCTTGGGCAGGGAGCACACAGTCCTATGGTCCCACTGACCCAATAATGCTTAGATCAGTTTCCACTTCTGGCCAAATCCAGTTCTTTCCCCCCTCCCTCAAGAGTGAGTCAGGTGTTCCTATAGTTGGACTGGGGTTTGAAGGGTCAGTCTAGGGTGTTTCTGATCCCAAGCTGTTCAGTGGTTGTGGTTTGCCTCTTGGGCATGTTTGGCTTTATTTCTTGTTTGTTTGTTTAGAGACCACTAGTGAGTGAGTACATCCCCTGCTTATCTCTCTGAGTTTGTGAGACTTTGCTCAGGAGGATATTCTCCAAATCCCTCCATTTGCCTGTGAATTTTAGGATATCATTTTTTCTTACTGCTGCGTAGTATTCCATTGTGTAGATGTACCACAGTTTGTTAATCCATTCTTCAGTTGAGGGACATCTAGGTTGTTTCCAGGTTCTTGCTATTACAAATAATGCTGCTATGAACATAGTTGAGC